>VXAK01025585.1:40390-68772 GCA_013399435.1 Arenaria interpres | reverse complement strand
AAAAAAAAAAAAAAAAGAAAAAACAAGTTTGCCCTGGGAGGTAACGCTGCTCCAAGGCCGTAAGGAATAAAGGCGAAAATTGTGTTTATTTTAATTGTTCAGGTGGACTGAGGCTCCATCCCTCCCTGCCTCTCCCCACCAGCACTGGGAAATAGCGCAGGGCTGAGCCCCCCCAGCCGTGGGGGCGCTTCCAGCCCTTAATGGAATGGTGAGAAGCTGCAGGATGCTGCTGGGAACGCGCTCTCGGTGCTGGGGAAATCCCCCTTCTCTCAACCTGTACCAAAATATTTGCTTTCTGCCCCCTATTCCAGCCTGTACCTACAGAAACTAAAAGCAAATTGAATTTCCAAAGCAGTTTGCTTGTTTTCTGTGATTATTAACAACAGACTGATGAGTTCTGGGGTTTATTTTCCTGATTGCTGCTGTGCATTTCCATTCCTTATCTAGGCTATTCAATTTTGGTTTTCTTATGGGTTGAACTGCTTAGGGAAAGAACTAATCCTAGTTTTCCTTTTTCTTCTTGGGTCTTTGCAAGTCTCTGAAGGATTATGTGGTGTGGATTTTATTACTGCAGAACAGTTCTCCCGATCTACAAAAGGTGCATGTAAGTTGACAGGTATTATTTACCATTTGGGACTTCCGAACATCAGACAAACTATTTAATTTTCTGGCTGCAGATTCAAAGTCTGATTTCCAGGAGTTTAAGTTCTGAATATTGCATGATTTCTTTATTTTACAGTTGCTTGCAGGGACAGCACCGAACTGCTGGTAAAAAACTTTCGGGACTTTGTGTGGGGAAAACCTGCACTTGGCTCCAGGTTATCTGGGAGGAAGTAAAACTTCTGAGGTTTCTGCAAGAATCTGCGTATATATATATGTATACATATACACACACAGATATTTAATACCGGTTGTGCTAATTATTCCGATTCTTTGGTCACCCTGGGTGTTGGTTACGTGCTGAGTAGGTTTGTGCAGTCCCCTGCCATACCGTGTGATATGGCTCAACTCTCTATTTTAACAGTTTTCAACCAGGCTCCTCCTATCGTAGAGGTTAGAAATTTCAGGATTTGCTCATTTTTCCTGTTGCCCTGAGATTAAGGAGTTAATTCTTTTCTAATAAGCCTGCTCTTCCCCAGGCTGAGAGCTGGGCTGTCTTTCCAGAAAGAGGAAAAAAAGCATGTTTGGGTTTTTTTAAAATATTTTAAAGGAACTGAGTTGATAAGCCAGGTTCCTGGCTCCCCAGCAGCGTTGGAGGCTGGAGAAAAGCTCTGGGTACCCGGGACACTGCCCCCTTCCCAGTCAATTTTTATTGTTAAGTGGAAGAAAATCCAAAGAATTGAGTCATCTTGTTTTCCCTTTCTCTGTCTTGCGACTACATAAATGTAATGGAAGCTATATGACTATTAATGTTGAGGTTTTTGTGTGATTTCAGGTTTAAAAAAGCTTTATGTATTTTTCCTCAGCCCACAGGAGTTTTCTAGCTCCTGGACGTGGTGTGCTGCTGTACAGTTGAAATTATGCTGTCTTTTATTTTCGGGGCGGTTTGCATTATACATCTCATTTTATTGTGAGCATACATCAGCTTTTACTGAGCCTGACTCCAAAACAAATTTTTCTTCTGGTTTGTCAGTTTTTTGTTTCCTTTGTGCCGATTGTGTTTTTACAGTACACCTTACCAGTTGCCCTTTCGTTATATTTTTAGGGGATTGTCACATATTTCACACTAACTTTTTTCCGTGTTGTTTAGGGAAAGGTTAAGTACATTCTTGATTACTCATGTAGTTCTTTTTTTTATAGCATTTTTGAATTAAATGCATATGATTTGTTGCATGGCTTGAGTATCAAATGTATACACTAAATTATTTTCCTACATTTAGTGGAAGGTAAGAATATTTTAGAGGGTAAATATATATGCAAATTACCTATATTGAGAAAACTTCCTAGATTTTCTGTTTACAGAAGATGCATTTATTCCTTTGGAAATATATCAATGAAAAGAGCAAAATCTTTCTGGTTTTAGAAAACATTCCAAACTTCAGGTGACATTTTTCTGTTTAACCAGGAGTTCTGTAGGGTGGCTTGTGCAGAGTGGCAGCACCGAGTGTGTCGTTGCTCTCGCGGGACAGAGCCCCCCTGTGCAGACGCAGAAGGCGTTAGACGTCCCAGGGACCTCATGGGCGTGAGCTTCCACCCTCACAATCAGGGCAAGTTTTAATGACCATCTTAATGATGGGAGGAGACATGGCACCCAGGAGAGGGGGTGTTTATAGTCACTTTAGAATTAAGTATATGATTTTTTTTTAATTGCATTGAATCAAAATATGTACATGCACTTGCATCCTTCTTCTTATTTCATGTATTTCATATTTATTGTAACGGTATGTGGATATGTCTACATTGAATGTTACTTTGTGACTTTTTTTCTTTGTCTTTACTAATGTGCCTTGGCATGCCAAAGCTGAAATCTATTTTAAAAAATAATAATAAAAAAAAAAGCTAATCAAAAGATATTTAGCCTACTGTGAAAATTCAGTTCCTGATACGGGGAGTAAGGGGATGCTTTTTTTGGGCTTACATGAGTTATAAGGCAGCCTGGTTTGGCTTTTTGAGAGTGCAAATGATTGTGTATGATCAGGACTGGTAGGTACAAAAATAAAATATTCCAGATCCTGTCTAGGAAATAATAATCTATATCCAAGCAACACATGGCAAACGGCTAATTAAGATCCTGCCCTTAACTTGCTGCAAAATATGGGGAGCTAAATTAATTTGGTGGTGATTAAAATAAAAATGTTAGTAGCAGCTCATACAGTAATGGCCTTACGGGAGGTGAACTCTGCAAGTGCCAGGCTCAGCGTAAATAATTTTTTGCATTTGTCTCAACACCTCTCGCGTCGGGGTCTCCAGCTCTGGGGCCACCAACACCAGAAGGACACGGAGCTGTTGGAGCGGGTCCAGAGGAGGCCCCAGAGATGCTGGGAAGGCTGGAGNGCTGCCCCATCCCTGGAGGGGTTCAAGGCCAGGTTGGAGGGGGCTTGGAGCAACCTGGGCTGGTGGGAGGTGTCCCTGCCCAGGGCAGGGGGTGGCACTGGGGGGACTCTAAGGTCCCTTCCAACCCAAACCATACTATGACTCTATGAGTGACCAGTTAGAGTTAGGTGGTCTGCTTATCAAGTACCCAAACTTTGCTCCCCCCAGGCCCCTGTCACACCTGTGCCATTTTCCTTGAGAAATAGCATTGTTCACCAGCAAATTGGCATTTTATTCTGCTCAGGCTCCCGACATCTTCAAGGTTGCCCCCAGTGATGGTGTACCCTCTAGGAGATTTGTCCATCCTGTCCTTGCATTGGCCATCAAGACTCTGGATGAAGCCCCCCGTGGTGTCAATTTGAGCCCGGCTTTTGCAGGGCGGGGGGGTTCAGCACCAGCGTTGGACCCCTGGTTCTGCTGGGGACGGATGATGGATGCGGCTGCAGGTGCACTGAGAGGGCTCCAAACTCACAGGGAACTATTGGGAATGATAAAATAGGCCACCAAAAAGGTAATTAGTCCTTTTCCAGTTAAAGAAAGGAAACTGCAAGTTTTATGCATTGTTTTGCAAGTAAAAGCCTCGTAAGAGTAAGATGAGGTGCTCCACGTGTACCATTCCTCTTGCACACTACACATGGGCTGGTTTATTATCATATTTGTGATGACTTGCCACTGTTCTCTATTTATTTTGGCCAAAAAATATGTCCTGGCTCTGCTGTTGCAACTTCCAGGTTCCTTAATTTGTTTTATTTGAAGCCTATTCCTAACAGTCACATACTACAGCATAATGATGCTAGAGAACTTTATTTTAGCCACTGATTTAAATGAAAATAAACATAATTTAAATAGACTGAAATGTCCTTTAATACTATTTTTAAAGACTAATGGATATGCTGCACTGGCTTGTGCGACGCGCTGTTGAATACAAAATAAACAGAATTGTTCAGACTCATTTAGACGATTCTTTCAGCCCTTCGCGGGGTTGTTTCAATGCAGAAAAACTCCACAGCGACAAGATTTATCAAAGGAATTGTGAATCGCTTTGATACAAAAGAGATATTTATTTCACTGCGGGCTTGCTTTTCCCTGAGGTGATATAAGTATTTTTTTCTTTTGTTAAAATATTGCTTCAAAAGACGTCAGTGGTGAGAAATGGAGTGAACCAGCGCCTGGAATAGGGTGGGCTCCACGGCTGCTGGTGCCCCGGCTGGTGGGCTCAGCAGTGCCAGGCTGCTCTGCAGCCACAGGGGGCGAAGAATTTTCAGACTATTCTGAAACCTCCCTCCATCTCCAAACACAAACAGCATTTTTATAGGCAGCACCTTTTTTTTAGTGGTTTTTTTTTTTTTTTTCATATTTCTTCCCCTTTTTAATGTAAGAAACAGCCTTGTTCTTTCTAAATTCAAAGAGTACGAAGAAGTGTCTGAAGTTTTCAGAAGAGAGAAGAGCAGCAGTGTTGAAGTGTGTCCTTATCCTCTCTTCCCTGGTACCCATCTCTCTCCTCCGGACTCAGGAGCAAAATTTGGTAAGTTGGGGAGAGGCTGGAACAAGTTCAGGCAGGGCTTGGGGAAGGAACTGGAAAAGCCTCAGGAAGTCCAAGATTTTCATTTCCTACTTCTTGATGAAACAAATGCAAATGGGAGTGAGTTCAGGTGCTGTATGCCCGAAAATGAATTTTTTAAGTTATTTTCTGAAGAATTTTAAGTGAATGCTCTCATTAAAAGGAGAGGTTTCAGTGCTGTGCCTGCTCCAGTATATCCAGAATACCTGACCGGTGGTCTTGCCCCTTCATATCACATGAGAAAAAATGTGATATTTTTTTTTTCCTACTTTCTAGCAGGCCTTGACCTTCATGTGTGCCAGGCATTTTTAAGATTAAAACCTCTCCCCTCTAGTTTATTTTACTGTGGCATGGAGGAAAAAGGATATTTATAACACCTGCTCTGAATTTCTAACTGCAGGTGCCAATGGCAGGTCACTCCAGGGCACATAACGGGAGGGATGTAAGGGAGGGTCGTTAAGACACAGACTTTATTGCTGTAGCTGTGTGAGTGTGCAGAGCTATTATGCTCCTATTTTGCACATAAAATCAGGGAGCTGATTGTCTTTCCCCCCCCAGAACAGGCAGACCTTTCCCAGCAGGGGGTGCCTCCCGCGGAGATTCCCACGGGGAGTTCCCCCTGCTCGGCCGAAGGAGGGATTTACAAGCACAGGAGGAACGAACGCTGCTCTTCACACTAAAATCTGGTAAATTCAAGTCTGGCAAATTGTCCAATGTGGGCAGTTTAAATCTGATTTCCCACCACTCACACAGGCACTGCCCAGGACGTGCTGGGACAGGGCTTGTGTTTGTGTCTGCCTCTTTCACGGGGAAGAAACTTGGCCCACTCTACAGATATGTAGTTTATTAAACCATGGCAGTTGTATAAATTAATTTTTATGACCTGCAGTGTTTAATCTTATTAAATGACTACTTTAGGAGCCTGTTCCCTGGTGTAAGAGGATTAGGCTGTTCCAGACTTTGTTTGTACTGCAACATGGAATTAGCTTAGCACAAGCTTTATTGAATTTCTTTCTGTCTTATCTTTTGGGGAGTGGTTAAGGGGAATTCATTGCTGAATAATCTGCCCAGTTAGGGTGAGATCGTGCGACTTTCTTGTTCCTGCAAATCCTCAGGCTGGGAGCCCGGGGCCACCGTGGCAGATACCGCTGTCTTCCTTGTGAAATGCATGAAAGAGGCAGCAGTAACTTGTTAAAGATGTTAAAAAAAAAAACCCCAACAAAAAACCCCACAGAAAACCAGCATAAACCAGAGACACTGAGAGTTTAAATTTCCTTATGCTTGTTGTTAATGGATTTTTGAGCTTATTTCTGTGTAAGGAGATTGAAATTTCTACCAGTGTACTATTGGCATAACATAGTAAAAATCAAACTCTTTCAACAAAATCATTGCCATAGAAGACTTAAAAGCAGAAAATGAGTGCAGTTTGAAGTACTGTAATTGCAGTTGGCAGTGTGGTATGTGCAGAATTCAAAAGATACTCTACTTATTTACTTTTTTCTTACCTGAATACTGTTTGGAGGCAAAAAGTGGGACAGTATAAAAAATTCCTTAGTATCTCTAAGTTCAACTGCTCCTCTTTCTATTTCTGGATAACTCTCAGGGTTGTTTAATTAAGCATAGAAATAAGGCTGGCAAATGGAAGATACAACAGAATGAACAAAGCCAACTTTTAGCAGGTTGCAGCAATTGTCTGTTTTCCCAGGCAGCTCAGCTTTTATGTAGCCAGGGGACTTTTTTGAAAGAGTATTAGCATGGTTAGATTTGTTGGTTAAAGGTAAGTTTTAATTTGATCTTTACAAATATTTTAGCGTGTAAATTAATACAAACCAAAATCAAGTTTTCTAGGCTGGATGTTTCAGCTTTCCAGCATTACCCGATGTGTTACGCTCCTGGCTCGGTCTTCTGACATCATTTATATGGATTATAAAGGCCCTCTGCCTGGCACATGGAGAACCCAAACCGGGGTGAGTTCTACTGAGGAATGAGAAAATGACTTTTAAAAATAATATTTTAATGAAACTTAATCTCTGCTGCGTACATTGGACTGGCAAGCCTTCCAGTTGCTCAAGCACTAACAGGTGTATGTGAACCAGGGGTGCTACTTCGCAATAACATATTAAACTGAATAATGCTTTTTTTTTTTTTTTTTTTTTAAGAGAAAACTGAACGCTTTGATCAAACAGGAGATCTCTCATATGGCATTTTTGTGACTGTTGGTGGATGCTGAACATCTGGAGTGAAACAGTCCTGGATGGAACCTCAGGTAGGAGCACCTCATCTTCTGGTCTCTGGACCATGTACCCTGCTAGCTACCAATGGGCTTCATGGGTGGGATCAATTCTGCGAAGCCACGTCATTGCTTCCAGCAGCGTGTTGGCCCTGGGGAATGTCACCCCCTCTGTGGAAGTGGCCCTAACTCTCTTCTGTACCTCGCTCTCCCTGGCCTCCCGGAGAGCAGCCCAGAGTCCACTACCATCCCCTGCAAAGCTGTCTCAGATCCTGCTGGACCGGAGGTGCGAGTCCTGGTGCCAAATCAAAGACTAATACCCATTTCTGTGCAATAGGATTAAAAAAAGGCAGCAGCAATAGTTCTGTGGACACACATTTCCACTCTGTGGAAGCACATTTAAAGTACTGAAGGGCACATATGAAGAGCAGTCCAGAAGAGAGACTCTGGGTAATTTTCAGCCCCGGCATTCATTAAATTGTGCAGGGTTTAAAGCTTAGAGAAATGCTACTCTTGCATATGTATAAAATTCCATGAGTATTTGTTCTCTTCTTTACCTTCAATTCTGTAGAAATGTGAAGGTTGACATCCCCATAAATGCATATGCACAAGCTGTAACCCCCCAAAGACAGCAGATGCTGCCTTGGAGAAAGACCAGCTCTGAAATCAAATATTAAATATTTATAGATCAGCACTGAACTGCTTCGTTGTCCAGGTACTTGAGGGGAAAACTGTCCTGGAGCTGCTAGAGAGAAGCATTAGCAGAGGGTAGGGCGAAGCCCAGCAGAGCACTTTCTGGGATGGAAGCGCAAGCTTTGCTGCCGAGCCAAGGCCAAAGCCCTGCAGGAGGGCAAGATGCTCCATCTCTGTGGCCTGTCGCCAGAGCAGGGCTGGCAAAGTGCTGCTTAACGCCTTGGTGACTGGAAAACAAACCTGCTGCTGATTCCTCCTGCTTCAAAATAACTTTAGCGAGTTACGATAGGAGATGGCAGGTAACATCCACATTTTCATTTTTTGTGTTTCTCCCGTCCTGTTTTGAAGGTTTCTCAATTTATTGGTCTAGACTAGTCCTTAGTAGAATGGTTGTTACTGAATTGATACAAAGATAATTTTAGTTTACTTGCATGTAAAATTTATAAAAATATTGATAACTCTCTTCACAATATGATCAGCACAGATCTATTACGACAAGGTATCCTGTTTCCAAAAGAAATGTTTTAAATTAACTTCAGAATTTCAGAGTTGGGCTTGCATTACTTGTCATAATTCAGATTTAGCACCAATTTCCATGTTTATAATTTAAATAACTGTAGGGAGAATCCAGTAGTAAGCTCCAAAGTGTCTTGGCTAATTTTTAAAAGCTCTGTGTACATATTTGTAAGGCAGGGTGAGGGAAAAGGAGAACCATTGCGAGAAGGAGGGAAAATTAATCTTTGTTTTTGCTTTCTCTATGATTTCTTCTCTTGTGGTTTCAGAGCAGTTTCCCTCCATCTCTCCTTCCTCTTGATCCATCCATGTAGATGGAGGAATTTTTTTCTACTGGTTTGAAGTGCCAGAGCCGAGGGTAGGATAGTGGCATTCACAAGATACTGATTTAATAGTCCTATTTTGCCTTTCCTTTTTAAGAGAGTATGTTGTGTTTAAACAGCTCTGTGTATCTCGATGACCCTGATTTTCTTTGAACCACTCCTGCTTTGGGGTGGACCTGGTGTCCAGTGGGAAGGATGACTGGTCCTTATGGGATTGCCTAAGGGTGTCCAGAAAGAGTGCTGGACCTGTGCCTCCCATATTGCTTATCTGGAGGAGCTGTTGCTCATCCTGCTGTGGCTGATTTGGGCCATTTCATTTATTCATTGGGAGTTTTGATCCATGAAGCTGTCGTCGGGAAGCGTCAGATGGGAAAAAAGCTGTGAGTGCTTGGGGGCGGGGAGCTGCTTCCTGGGTACTTTTGAATTCTTTTTATATATTTTGAGTTTTGCTCTGTTTGCAAGTTTCAATTTAAAAGAAATACTGGAAAATGCCAATGACTAGACTTTGGGTTCAGGTTAGTAGCTAGCTTTCTCAACACTCACCATTTCAAAATACAAAACTAAATCTTGCAGAAACAACCACAATTACATCTCAAGTACTTCCTAGTTCTGACTAGACAAAACCATAATTTTTTTCAATTTAATTTCCATTTCCTTTTATATCTGGGATAAATTCAAAGGTATGAGAAGGAAAAAAGGAACCGATAAGGATTAGATGCCAGATAAGAAACTTGAAATATGTTTCCCAGAGCAGGCGCGCGCGCTCTCTGTCTCCTCACTGCAGCTATGTAGGCCAGCTGCTTTTCTGCCTTTCTCAGCCATTTGCGAGCGCCAGAAAGGGGCGAGAACAGTTTGAAGGATTAAAAATAGAAACATCTCACAGCTTCCCGGCCCCACTTCAAAGTTCCTTACGTTTCACAGGTGTCCCAATGTGGTTCTCTGTGATTTCTCAGATCAGTCTGGGAGGCTGGCTGTAAAAGTACTATCGCTGTGTGCGGTAGGCACGCTGGATTTTCAAAAGCAAAAGTGTGTTTAAATAAGTGACAAACCCATCCGTATAACATTGCTAAATTTTTATTGAAGTCGGTGGGAAGGGTCAGATCCTGATATATATATATCTATAGATAAAATATATATATAATTTTACAGGACCAAGCAGGTTCTTAGACAGTGATGAGCTGCGGTGGCAAAATTGACATCAGGCACAATTAATTGCATTTTCCCAACCAAAAGACGGGCAGACATAGTGCTTAGAGAGATGGTTTAGTGGTGGTTTTTGTCAGTGTTAACTTGATGGTCGGACTCAATTATCTGAAAGGTCCCTTCCAACCCAAACCATTTTATGATTCTACTAATATCATTTCACAACTGTAATTTTCTGAAGTTTCTGGGTTTCAAACAGCTTGACCCCTGGTAATACCTGAAAATCATTTCCCATATTTTGATTTGGGAAGACTCTTTGCATTATCTGAATTTTAGCACCTTTTGGAGAGAAATGAGAAACTTGATGAAGAGGCACCAAAAATTTAATCTCAAGAAGTCTACAAAACTCTCCTCCCCCCTGGTAGATCTTGGGGAGAGGCAGGAGCATTTTCACAACAACTACTTCTTCAAAGAAATCCCCTGGGAAGAAGAGAGATCCTCTCACATCATATCTCTGAAAACAGAATTATGTTTTGTTAGATGGCTTATGAAAGTGGATGTGAAGGCTGAAAAAATCCACCCCTCCCTCACGTCTTGATTAATAGCTGAACAAAGTTGGTCGGAATTGCCTACCTTGCAGAACAGAGGAGATTTGCCATTTGGGACGTATCCAACCAATTATGGCCAATTCACACAACCGTTCGGCGTGTGCTGCTGTAGTTACTCCATCGAAAAACCCACCGGGCTCTCTATCACTTCGCTGACAGTTCGTTTAGGGACCACGCCACTCATGTACTTTTTGGTTCAAAATAGCTCCATCATTCTATACCTTACCTTAATGACTTTTCAAAGCCCATCCATCAAGACTTGTCTCTGTCTTGGGGCTTTGACTACATCCTCAGCCTTTCGCAGAAGCAGCGATACAAGCCCCGGGAGCCAGCTGAGCAAGCCCTGAGGGCAGTGCCACAGGAGGCAATATTTGTAAAGGTAACACCTCTTTGAACCTTTGTACAAATATATTTTGGGATGGGGTTTTTTTGATCAACATTTAAAATATATCATTTGAGATTTGGTTTTTTTTTGACAACATTTCAAATATATAATACTTCCTATAGTTTTCCCCAAGTCTTAGTCCCTTAAAATGAAAAAAAACCTCACCCAAACCTTAATTCCTCAGATCCTTCATACACCCTGTCCTCCTTCACTGAGGGTGCAGCACTTTCAGGCTTCCTTGGGGCTGTTCATTTATTCACAAAAAGATCAAAAGGTCAGGCAATTTCAGCCCAGTGAAGCTTCAAGTGAATTATATCATGCATAAAAATCTGCTATTTTCAAGCTAACAAACTTCTCCTATGAGGATATTTTGCTCACTTGAGCAGAAAACAGGCTGTGTTAGCAGCTTTTCTGAGTGATGTTCTCTGAGAGCAGACTGAGGGCTGGTCCTCCATCCCTCCCCTGAAGGTTCCTTCTGCAATGCTGCCCAAGAGGAACCCTGCAGACTGGCTCCCATTTATCCAGTGGCTGCAGGATCACAGGCAGGGATATCAGTATGTTGGAGAGCTGGAACACCTTCTTTGGCTGTTCCCTACAGTGTACGATAGAGGAAAGAAGAAAAATGGGTATTAAAGGGGTTCCTGGGTACAATGGGCCTGTTTCCTTTCCTGCGTCCCTGCCCATGGCAGGGGTGTTGGAATGAGATGATCTTCAAGGTCCCTTCCAACCCAAACCATTCTGTGATTCTATGTGCAAAGTGCATCCCACATGTTCTTATTCGCTGCTGCGCAGAGAAAGGCAATTCCCAAGGAAAATAAAAAAAAAAATCAAAAAGCTTTCTTGCCCATAAAGACTTTGAATATGTGAATATAAATTTTGGATTCTGAGCAGCTCAGCCAGTAAAAATGAGTTGCACCCATAATAATCACTTGTGAGGAAGTTTATAGCTGTCCTCAGGCAGGAGGACAGTGGCACGTCATTCGGGATTTAACAGCAACGTATCGCTCTGGTTTTGAGCAGACTTTGGCGCTTCGTGGCTGTGGGTCAGGGACCTTGGGAGAGGAGCAGAGGGACAGCCCAGCCTGGCAGGAGGCTCTGGCAGAGACCGCATCAACACCAGGTAAGGCTCTGCTCTCAGCAAAGGAACACGGCAATTGGAAAGAGCCGCCCGATCTTGTAGCGTGGGGATTAACAGCGGAGAGTGCCAACTAATTAGGAGGGGAGCACCCACCCCCCTGCCCGCTCTCAGCATCTGGAAAAACAAACATACAGCAAAGTGTGGAGCTATTTTCCGTGTGGCCTCCGGGTCTTTGCTCAAGGACTTAACGCCGTGATTTGTTACACCCCCAGGAAGCGCAGCGACATGCCAGTGACACGGGAGATAATAGGGGACATAGAAAAGAGAGGCATGATGGGGTGAAATTCCTCTATTAGAGCATACAAAGATTAATCACAAATAATACTCTGCAGCTCTTACGAGTGCGTTCTGAATGTCGAAACCGGAATCTTTCGGCGGGTGTGGATTCATGAAAACAAAGCACTTGAAAAGTGGAGGATAAGTGAGTCTCCCCACGTGGGGTGGCCCCGTGTCACTTGTCACCCTCCTTCTCGGGGAACGAGAGGGAAGGAGAACACAGTGCGAGCGTTAAATGCAGCTGCGTGTTTGAGTTGCCAGCTGGATAAAGCAGGGCTTTGCACTAATGTTTTCCACTGAGGGGTCAGTTCTGCTTCGTGTGGCTTCGTACTGCTCAGACCTTTGGTGCGAGGAGGGATGGAGCCTGCAGCCTTTTTGCCATCAGATTTGCACCTCGAGAATGTGTTGGGCTCTGAGCTGGACACAGGGCAGAGGAGATGCTGTGTGGTTCCTCCTGCCGCCCCTCTGGAGCTCCTGGTGGGATGGGTGGCACGGGCTGGTGTCCCAGTCCTGCGCCGTCAGGTGTCCAGGAGAGCACAGAGGTCTCCCAGGGGCTGGTCGGTGGCTTGTGGCTGGCTTCGTTCTGGGGGTTAGAGCCACATGAACCTCAGGTTTTTCCCCTGCTGTGGTGGGATGAGATCTGGTTTGGTCTGCGGGCACAGAGGGAGGAGAGATGTTCCCACAGCCAAGACTTTGCACCAGCAGTTTTGTGCTGGAGGCAAATCAGTAGATGGGGCACTCAGAATATGACCAGAATCGGAGGGGCTGTGGGATATGTCACGGTTAGTGGCCAACGGAATGGTGCTGTGGGTGGAAGGGGCAGCAGTACCTGGGGGAGAGGGCAGAGACACAGCAGTGACGGTGCAATGTTTTTTATTTTTATGGATAAGAGATGACTAATAGTGGCTGAGTCTCAGCAGCTTTGGTGGCAGAGCAGGGATGCTTATTCATACCTGCATGACTCAGCCTGGCAGCGCTGTAGGACCCGAGGGAGCTGGGATTGCTCCCTGAGAGCCGCGGGCAGGACGGCAGAGCACCGGGCACCGCGCAGGATGGAGCAGCATCACCACGTGGGACCCTTCCTCCCGCATCCCCTCACCCGCGAGGGTCTGGGCAAGAATCAACCCAGCGTCCGCCTCCTCAGCAGCTGAAACGTGCAAAAATTGAGAAAACCCTGCAATGAGAAGAGTGGGGAGGGAACCAAGGTAGGGGGAAGTGTGATGCCTGCTGGGGCTCTAACCAAAAGGCACCCATTTTATCTTCCGATGTGCAAGTTCAGCTCTATTAAGTTTTCTCCATTTCTTTAATACTGTTGTTTAAGTATGGCATTGCAACAAAACTACATGCTACGGTAAGATAACACACACAATTTTCTTAGTGAATAGCAGCATTATCTCATTTGATTAAGCCCAAATAGATAGCACAATCTGTGTGTGTATGTGTTTAGGCAAGGCCTATGAATTTTAAGTCCTATCACTTCCAGAATCACATATCCAATTATTGCAAAATTGCAAATCCTCGGGAGCTGGCATCTAGCCAACACTAAAGAAAAATATGTGTAGAAAATATTGTAGAAACGGAAGGGCTGTGCTGGTAACATCACTCCCCAAACTGGAAGAGCTACAGACATCTTCTCTCCCAGGTCTGCCTTTTGTCCTTTGGGTGCTCCCTTTGGGTGCTGCAGAGCCCGAGGGACACGGGGCTTGATGCTGGCACCACAGAGCAGGGGGGAGGAGGAGGAGGAGGAGGGAGGCTTCCTCTCACCTCCCTCTTGAGCATCATTTTTCGCAAACGTCTGTTGGTCTCTTGCTGCCCTCACCTTTTCTGCCCCATTTAATTCTCCTGCTGGCTTTACACAGTACCGGCTGGGATTTTGCAGTTTGGCTGCTTTCTAACTTTCTAACAAAAACTGAGGTTACTTGTCAAAAGGTTGGTTTTTTTTCCCCCAAGTACCCTCAGATCTAATTCTTAATCAAGTCACACAAATAGCAACAAATGTAAAATTGCCTTTAAACAAGGACTTCTGTATTTTCTGTCATAGCACCTTGAGGATGTGTTAGAAGTGAGAAACACGTCTGAGGTGAGGAGAGCTTATTGTTTATTCAGTACCACTGAGCTGAGGTGTCTCCTGACCCGCTGAGGAAGGACTTTCTGCAGGAACACAACCCGAGCACCACTGTGCTGATGAGCTGCGACAGCTTGTGGAGGAAATGCAGCCCCAACCCAGGGGTTTGGTGCACACATCCTAACCCATGTGGGGTCTTCCTCATTCTCAGGTGGAGTTGTGCTGCTGCGCTGCCTTTATTCTGTGAGCTCTACAGCTATTTAGTGTGCACTGCTACAAGATCCAACAGTCCTAGCGTGCTGGAAAGTTAACTGCATTTTACAAAGTAGTTGTATTTGGCAAAAGGCGTTATTGACTAACGATACGAGATAGAACCCGAGCATCGCTAAGGAGAAAACACGCTGAAGTGCTCAGGCTTTGCTTTGAAAAATACTGTGGAGTTGACAGCAAAGGAGCAGACCACAGTATGAAAACTCTGCCAAGGGAACGACAATTTCTATAGATGCCTTTAGCCACATGATAGATTAAAATAAAGGCTGTGATTTTCTTTTTTCAGTTTTGCTTTTATTTATAGGTTAAGCAGCACAGGTTGCTACCCATGATCGCGTTCCTCCGCGAGCGTCCACACGGCGCCCGCTGTGCTGAGCTGCTTTTCTCAGCGGGGAGTCCAGTGCCCTGGTGGGAAATTTGGTAAGGCCGAATCTACAGGGAAAGATTTTTATGACCAGAAAACTTCCATTTCAAATTTTTAAAAGGCAGTATTTGATATTAAAAAACCCTGCTGGTTTTGCAATTTTTGTCCTGAATTTGGAAATTAATTGCAAATGAGTTTATTCAAAAATGAATTATGATCAATCTATTTTAATAAGAAAAAAGAGACAGGCAGTTTGCTTCATACAATGAAAACATTCAAACTATATTAACAGCATAAGAGTGATTATTTGGGGGGATCTTTTACAACTTAATTTCATCCCTATTTTCTATTTTTAACCGTTAATCAAAGCTTCCAGCTTGTTGGGAAATATAATAAATCTTTATATCCCCAAAGCTTTTAAATTATTCACTGTGCTTACTGTTCTCTTTCTGACAGGAGATTATCCTTTTTAATTGGAAATTTTCTATTATTTGTGTCTGAAATGTTTGAAAGTCAACGTGTATACTCAGATGTTATTAATAGCAAATATAATGAAGGTGGGGGATGTACGGAGGCTTTTCATTGCAGGGTTGTTAACTGAGGCAGTGAGTGCACCTGAGGCAGGACAGCCAAAGTCCTGACTTAATTCTACAGCTTCTTCTCTTTCTCAGTCCCACCCCCCGTCTTTACGCAGCCCCCCAACCCAAACTTCTCCAAACTTTGGGCTTGTTTTCTCCTGCCAAGCCTTAACAGTGGCAATCTGCTAACACCTCCCTAGGTAAGTATTTCTGAAAATGTCTAAAAGTCATTGATTTTAAGTCATTGGATCCCAGGCTTTCATGTCTGACCTTTTCTGGAAGTTATGTCCTCTATGCAAAGACTTGCTCAAAAACTGCTCAAAGATTTGGGTTTCTCCTTTTTTTTAAATATATTTTTCCTTCCCACTTCAAAGACAATCATTCCTGTGTTTCAGTCTGTTGAGTGTTCAAAGAAGCACAAGAATGAAAAAAAAAAAAGTCCTTCAGCTGCAGAATGCCTCATTGTGAGGAAGGACAAGAGGAAATGGCCTCAAGTTGCACCAGGGGAGGTTTAGGATGGGTATTGGGAAGAATTTCTTCACCCAAAGGGTTGTCAAGCCTTGGAAGAGGCTGCTCAGGGCACTGGTGGAGTCACCATCCCTGGAGGGATTTAGATGTGGTGCTGAGGGACATGGGTTAGTGGTGGTTTGAGCAGTGTTGTGTCGATGGTTGGACTTGATGATCTGAAAGGTCCCTGCCAGCCTGGACACCAGGATTTCTTTCTAGCAGATGTAGGACTGTGATACATTGCCACTGAGATAAGGAAGATAAATTCTTTGTTTTAAGGAGAATTTCCTATCCTTTTCGGCTCTACTTTTTGTTTGTTCTGGGGGGGCAGGAGGGCTTGGTGGCACAGGTAACCCTGTGGTTCAATGCAGATTGCATCATGAGAGGGGATATCTGCTACCTGCAAACGCAGGGGCTTCCTCTGGCTGTGCCTTTGATTAAATAATTTGCTGAATTATTTTGTGGCACGGACTAGGTTGTCCCAGGTTTCCAATTAATAGTGGTGTTATTGGTCTTACAATGAAGCTTCATTGCAAAGGCTCTTCTGTTTTAGTACGTGCTCTGAAACAGATTCCCAAAAATACGTCACAGGGATTTGCTTCTTCAAATATCCAGAAGGAAACTCCCTGACTAAAGCAGCCACAGAAAGTAGATAAACAATGCACAGAACTTCATAGAAGGCAGAGCAGGTTTTTATGCAAACAAATACTTCTGGTTAAATTTTCAAACGCTGCCCCAGTTCAAGTAAGGGCAATAATTTATATTTAGAAGCTTACCTCAATGTAACACTTACCTCAAATCTCTGTAGGCAGGGTGCTGGAACCACACGTAGGAGAAGGCACAAGAATAACAGCGTTTTTTTTTTTTTTCCTTTGCTAATCAACAAGTCACTTAATACAACTGTGAAGTTAGACCTCTCTGTGCTTAAATTCAGTTAATTAAAGAAGTGTCAGATGCATAAATACCTTGACAGATCCTGACTATATTTCTACTAAATCAAATTTTCAGCAATCTCATAGAAAGATTATAAGAACACAGAAGAAAATGTTGCTTTTACCCTGGAAAATACTAGGAATTAAAAAATCTTCAGTTACTAATTCAGTCCCTATGGATTATTTATCCTGGGACAGAAAAATACTCTGCCTTGGTGAATTAATCTCTAGGAGTTGAAGATTTAACCCCATTTAAGTTATGCTCAATAAAACCCGTAACAGAGTGGAAGAAATCTGATTTTTTTTTTCTTTTTTAAATTTTATCCACTTCTGTGTCTATTTCTCTCTTGCCTTTAAAAATTTGGGATCTTTTGGAGGTTTTGCAGTGGTGCCTCACTAGCAAGGTTGCCTCAACCCAGCAGAGTTGATTTTCTGCTGGGAAACATGTTAATGAGGAAGTGGACCAGCTCTTGCCCACCTGTACAGCAGATACGGCCAACACTGATGGGAGAAGCCACCAGGCTGGTTCTCTTGCCTTTGGTGACTACAAGGGTGATTGGTCTTCAGAGGCAATGAGATTTATAAGATTCCTGCTATCAATGTGCAGAAGCACAAACCCATGGCTTCACTTGGAAAGCTATGACAGACCTCCTCCTTCCCAGCTCCTCCCAGCTGTGCCTTCCCAGCCTGGGGATGGTTAGATTGGATATTAGAAAAAATTTCTTCACCGAAAGAGTTGTCCAGCCTTGGAAGATGCTGCCCAGGGAAGGGGTTGAGTCACCATCCCTGAAGGGATTTAAAAGCTGGGCAGATGTGAGGCTGAGGGACATGGGTTAGTGGTAACTCGGCAGTGCTGGGTTGATGGTTGGAATTTGATCTTAAAGGTCCATTATAGCCTATGGAATTCCAACTGTTTCTATGATTCTATTGCCAACCTTCAGCTGTGATATTAATTACACTTTGCATTCCTTCCCTCTTCTTTTTAATCAATGACATTTCCTTTTTAACTATCTGAAATTGAGCTCCCGAGTTAGATGAGGAATTCCTCCTCACAGTCTCCCAAGTGGATAACATCTTCAAGGCCAATCCTCATGTAGGACAACATCTGCTGAGCTGCTTGGAGGTGACTGGTGGGGCCTCTGCCATGGAGGTGGCCCCATCCCTGCTGACATGGAGCAAGTGTCAGGAACTTGGACACAAACACATTCTGATAAGGAATGGCTTTGCAATAACACTTCAGCTGACTTCTTCTCCGAGCTTTGATTTGTTTTTCATACAGCACCCAAAAAGCTCACGTAGTTATTCACATGCTCTGAAGCTGTTGAGCTGAAAATTCCAGGAGAACAGTCTGCCTTGTGATTTTCTGCTATTTCATGCTCTCTCTCTTGATGGCAAATTGCTATGAGAGCAGGCTCCTTTGTTGATTTCAGGAACTTGCCTTGTTTTTGTTGCTGCTCTATGTTGTGTTTGACACTGTCTCCAAGCACAGGGCTGAGTAATGGGCGCTGAGGAGAAAGGAGCGCTGAAGTGGTTTTGAATCCAAAGTGATTTGTTCCAGCGGCTGATGCTGGGCTCTGATTTCCCCTTTTCCTACTGCCTGCCTGTTCCTCCACCTGTGACCACCCAGCCATGGTGTGGGGCCATCTCTGTCCTCCTCCTCCTCCTCTTCTTCCTCCTTCTTTTCCTCTGGGAGCTCTGGTAAAAGAGGGCACAGCAGTTATATTTATTACCAAAGCACCAAATACACTGTGGTCTGACCATAAGTGGAAAAGGTCTATTGAAAAGCACTTGGTTTCCATCTCCTGGCCAAATAACCCAGCTGCCCAGTGAGGTTGTGAGCCATGCTGGTCCCAGTGACGGTGATGGACTGGTTGCTCAAGGAAATTCCTTGTTTAACAGTGTACAGATTGATTTAATTGCACCTGAAAGACTGCCGCTGTCTGGCTGAGTGCTCAACCCCTGTAGAGTATCAGACAAGCTTGATATGTGACCAGGAGTATTTAAATGAAGTATGATCCCATAATTTATTTAGGTCACGGTGCATTTTAATTATTAATGGTGTAATGCCGAGCTCTGAAGGACTCATTCACTTTGTTTTAGATGTTTTAAATTTGTAAGAGTTCCCAAGGCCCTGCATTTATAATGAGTTAATCCTCCTGGCGTACTAATAACAACATCAAATGGTAAAGGGGAGGGCGGGGAAATAAAGCACACCAGAAAGGATGATACTCAGATTCTCATTGCAGACCTGTATCTCTGAAGTGGCACTGCTTTGCAGGTACCGTGAGCCATCCCTCCGGGTGCTGAGTGGGTGCTGGAGAAGTTATGAGAGATCCGCTGTAGCACTGGATTGATTCTTGGGTGATAAAGGAGTGTTGTTATTACTGGTGACAATGCTGAGCTTCAACAGCAGTGATGACAAGTGGCTGGTGTGCCCGGGACCTGTGCGGCTCTGGATAAATAATGTGTTCCTCAGTAGAGAAAGGAGAGAAATGACCCAGCCTATTTTGCCACCAACTTCCACCCAGGATGAAGCTGAAGTCTTTGCTCCTTGTGGCTTTTTGGAAAGAATTTCAACAAGCTCACCCTGAGAAGATTAAAGACAGAGGTACCTGGAATTGGCAATGGTTAATGAATGAGATGGACTAAGGTGACATTCAATGGCTGTTAAGCAAAATGCCTGCCAGCATCTTTAAATTCTCACGCCTTAAGTGACCGTATCGAAACTGCTAGTTTTGAATCTCAGAAGTAATGTAGTTCCTGGAAGGACACACTGGAGGAGTTTCCCTGAACAGTGGATTTTTTCAAAGAACTGTTGCTCAGCTCAGGCACAGTGATACTTTAAAAAACACGATACTTTGAAAAGCCTGGGAAGTTCAATGTTTTGTATCCAGCACGTCTCACCTTCCCCCTTCTCCTCCAGCTGCTGGAGCCGTCCCTTTGCCTGTTCTTCCCTGGAAAACCATGGGTTTGCGGTGATGGGTTATTATCATTTTGCTGTAAATCAGCGCTGAGATGGGTGGAGTGACTGGAACAGCCTTTGGTGTGATGCTGCTGCAGAGCTGCCGGTGGGAATTCGGAGCTGGAAACCATCCCCTGCCCAGCCGGGGGAGGCACTGGAGCAGAGGGAGGTGAGGGTGTTAATCCAAAGGTGATTTTATTGCCGTGTAGGTCTGAATTTCTCTTCAGAGGTGACTGGGAAAAAGATGCTCACTGGGTAATTATCCCATAGGACCAAGTTTGGAGCTGGAAAGGGGCAGGCCCAGGTGGGTGAGAGGCACCTCACCCTTGTCTACCTGCGACAGGAGACGGGGAAGCTCTGCTGGTCCTCGGAGGAATGTTAGGATGCTCAGTGCCACTTGCCACCTGGGAGCAAGCAGGGAATGAAAACCTCCTAAGGGCTGACAATGGAAATAACAAGACAGGAATGAAAAATGTCAAGTTTCAAATCCAATGTAGGAGATGGAATTTTGGAATATTGCTGGCAGTGCAAATCCCGTGATGCCAAACCTGTGTGTGTCCTGGGCTGTGGCCGTGGTGCAGGGACAGCCTCTGTGGAGTGAGGGTCTGGAGGTCTCCGCAGGCACATTCGTACGGGGCAGGATTTCACTGTGTCGGTGTGGGCTGGCTCAGCTCCATGTTCTGGGAGCAGCAGGAGAAATCAAAGCCTCAGAAGTGTGTATTTTATAAAGAAACCATGTACCTTAGCAGTGCTGCAATTCAGAAAATGAAACTCTTAGTCCAGCGTCTCTAGCTCAGTATCACGAAGTAACATTAAAACAAGACTTTAAAAAAAATGAAGCTATTTTTACAGTCTAAACTCTACAGTACACACTAAGAACAGGTGCGCGGGTGATTTGGTAGGGGTTATTGGTTAGTTTTGGTGTGTGATGGTAGCAAAGGCGTTGAAGTTTTCAATGTCATTGGGTATGCTTTAAATACAATTAATCAATACCTTAATAACAAATGCACTGTGATGCAGGCTGAGGTAATTATCTGTTTAAATTCTCCAGCTGTCTGGCACAGATGTTGCTCGTGGGGGCTGGGTGAAAGGCAGCCACTGGTGGGAGGGTGGCAAAGGGGCAGGAGGATGCTCTCCTCACCCTCCAGTGTATTGCAGCTGGGTTGGTCTGGGTCGGTTATCTGGGGGAAACTGACCCTGTGGATGAACGCCCGGGACAGGCGGGGAGATCCCCGGTACCTTGGGGGTCAGAGCGACTCTCCGGAATGCCACCTTGCCTCCAAATACCTGGGTTCTTCCCCAGGGCCTCATGCTCGGCACCCCGAGACTCACTTTTCCAAACCCGGAAAATATACGTGTAAACCTACTTCCAAAATTATTTTTAAGGGTATTGTTTCATTGTGTCGTCTATTGACTGTATCTGTAACACTATAAAATATACCCGCGTGCAAATTGAAAAGTGATCATTCTGAAAATACACTCAATGATGTGAAAACTGCTTCCGAAGAGATGCTGTGAGAAAGGTCTTCCTGGAGGCCGCAGGTGATGGAGGACTCCTCTCTTCTGGTTGTTTTCCTCTTCGCGGTGGCAGCGAGAAGCAGGGAGCGTGGGAAGCGCCGACAGGCTGTGAAACACCCATCCCGCCGGCTGTGCCCAGCTCCTGCTCCTTCGGCTCTCCCCGCGCAGCCTGAGCACACGGACAATTGCCTTAATCACCTGATGCAGGCTCAACACCTGTGTGGATATATGATTTTTTTTTTTTTTTTTTTAAAGAAGTGAACTATAAAAATTATATATTGTGGTTATGGTTGGAAACGTCAGATTCAACCAACTTCAGACCTGGCATCAAGCAAAGGAGCGGCAAACCTGTTCATCTGGGATTCTGTGGTTTTAGCAGAGCTGGGGATTGCCGTGGGGCCGTGCGGTGCCGTCGGGGCCAGGAGCTCCGCAGCCACCCTGCGAAGAGTTATTTGACAGAGCAATAAAACTTCCCTGGCTTCTTTATGTACCTCGTAAAGACTGAGCTCAATAATCCGGGTGACTTTAATTTTATATCCACCCACTTCTGGCTGCACTGGTTGATATCGGTATATCTGTATACAGGGAGATTTTAACTTTTCCTTCCAGAAACGTGAGGATGTGTTACACACTCAGCTGCAAATCAGCGGCACAATTTTGTGTGGAGATTAGTTTTAGGGTCAAACTACATGATATTTTCAGAAGCAGAAGTGCTCTCCAGTTTAGTTTGCTTTTAGTTTGATATTGATCATTATTGGATTGAACGTTAGGAAAAATTTCTTCAGCCAAAGCATTGTCAAACCCTGGAAGAGGCTGCCCAGGGCAGTGGTACTCTACTAAATCCCCCATCCCTGGAGGGATTTAAAAGCTGGGCAGACGTGGTGCTGAGGGACATGGGTCAGTGGTGGGTTTGTCAGTGTTGGGTTGATGGTTGGACTCGATCTAAAAGGTCCCTCCCAACCAAAATGAATCTAAGAGTGGGAAGTGGGGCTGGCTAGCCTGGATCGTACAAAATGAATAAAGGAAAGGTGAGCACTGGCTGAGTGTCTGTTCCAACCTCCTTATGCCAAAATGCTTGAAGTTCACCAACCCTTCCTTGAACACAAATTACAGGGATTATAACGTGTATCCACAAAATGTGCGTCGTCTGTGTGCAGACCATCCAAGGCAAAACCGTTAAAATTCAAATGAATGCAAATGAAAATTACCTTTATAATATGATGTAAATAAAAATAAAGCTCGTGTTAAGTGGCAGCTTCTACTTGTTTTTAATGGATTTTACAATTACTGAGATGGATGATTTTGTAACAGAAGAGTTGATCTAAAGTCCCATGCAATACACACTGCAGACAGGTCCCGAATGACTTGGTTTGCTGTTTTCTTGTCGCATCAGGCATCACCCCTTCCCTGCAGAACTCCTGGCGCCTCGTTCCTTTGGGTACCGGAGTCACAGGAGCCAAAGAGGCCGTTCCCACTGAGTTGGGCTCAGGTTCCCTGAGCCCCGCACAGACAGGCGATACCTTGGTGGGTCCATGTAATTCAGAAGCAAAAGTTGTTGTTGTCAACTTGTTACCTGCAAAACAAGGTATTTTAATTTGGAGCCCAGGATGATTGTGTGTGACCATTTCATAACAATTAGCTTATTTTTCCTCTGACAGGTAGGACTGGCTGTAACACTGGAAACTCCTCTAGAGAAAGAAAAACTCTCAGTTAGAGAGAGCTTTCTAAAACTAAACTATTGTAGAGATTGAGGCTCTCACCCATATAATTTGTGAGGCTGGGGAATACATTTAAAAGATAAATTAGTTAATATTAAAACACACACCCCCCACACCGTAAACAGGGAGAGTGGATAATGTATAGCACAAGCAGAAGGTGCTGTCTTCACCTCCAGCCAGAATTGCCACTATTTGTTTATTGTCAGTATTATCAGCAATGTCCTGAGACTGTGTGTGAGGCTGTTGCTCGCAAGCTGCCTAAATGTTTTTAGATGAAATATAAGATGGATAAAAAGGATCTTTATTCTGTCAGTTTGATGAATAATTGCAGTCTGGTAGCTACTAAAAAGCTGTGCTTGTAACAGGTTTCATCATCAGAGTTACGGCTGAAAGAGAAATAGTTTATTTTTACTGTATTAACAAAAGCTATACTTACCATCAGAAAATCGACGGGAAAGGTCTTGTCCTTTATAGGTGGACTAATACATGTTTAATTCAAATATATGGCATTGATTTTGGTAGTGCTGAATATAATGGTGTTTCCAGCAAGGCGGGCCTCTCTTAAATCCTCAGACTCCAAATATTTTCTTGACTCTACGCCTTTTACAGTAGGTATGTTTTTTGCAATTAATGAAAATATATGAACTTTTCTTCAGTGCGAGGTTTGCTAATTAGAAATCAGCGCCTGTGATGAAGCTGTTACACACCAAGAAAGCCTCCCTTCGGGACTACTTTTCCAGCCTTGTGCCTGTGTCTTTATGTACCTAGAATTTCTCTGTACGATTGAACACTGCCAGAGCAATGATGTGGGAAATGTGCAGGCTCCTCATTTGCACGCCCAGAGCCCACGGCTGCAAATGCAGTCTCAGAAATTGGAGTGTGCTTGCCCATGGTTCAGTCCTGTAAACAAGGGCTCTGGCTTGTTTATGTTCAGGGAGTGAGAAAAACCCACTTTTATCACGGCAGTGTGAGTTATCCCTGCAGTGCAGAGGAGGACACTGGCTCTGTTTCGATTTTTGGAAAAAAAATCAAATTGAACTTTTGTTGGGATGTCAGGAATAAAGAAAACTGTGTATCATGGAAATTCAAATGATTCCTACCATTTCTTGTAACTTATCGCACTGGTTATACATCAATGGATTGATAATCACTGCAATAATCTGGCAAATGCCAAAAATAAGATTTCAAATGACAGCGTGGCATTTTGGATAAGACCCAAGTTTGGTGTCTGTCTGAGGAATTCACTGTGTTCCTCCTTGCCAAGGAACCCACAAATAACTGCACCTTCATAAACATCCTGGAGGTAGAGAAATTTAGGGCATAAAGGAACCTCAAGGTAAACCACCTCCAGAAGGTTTGTAGCAGAAGACCCAGGGTTGGCGCAGGCGACCTCTGTTCATTTTCTCGAACCACTAACACTTTGATAGAACAGTGTTGGTTCTGTGCTGAGCGCAGGTCTTTGCTCTCAGGGTACAAAATCTGCCATAATCAGACTAGATAGAACATGGGTGAAATCCTGTTGCTGAAGCCTTCAGAGTGAGGTGAGTTTAATGTGCCTAATGGCCACGAGATACTAAAATACTATGCTAAGTGCCTCCCCACTTTTTGAAGAACATTTAGTTTGGAATTCAGCCCAGAAAGTGCATCTGCCCCTGCAATTTACACCTCATTGGCTAAGGCTAAAGAGGGAGGAAATGAAGATGATTAATTAAGGAAAAGTAAATTAGTCTCACTTTGTACGTAGCAACTGTGGGTGATTTTTCTGATACAGATAAGCTGTTTGGGTGCTGGCTTGTTCAGCCTTTGGTTCTGCAATAACAACATTTAAGTGTGTGTCTGTAGTAACCTTCCAGGTACCAGCTGAGGTGAGTTGATCAAGATTTTGCTAAAGAAAGAAAAATTGTAATATATCTCAGAAGCGATCTTTCCCCGTTGTTGCATTTCTCTCGTTCCATGAGGTTTTGTTCTCACTTCAGTCTATGCCAAGGATGATGCTAATATTGCTATTTTTGAGAATTATGATGCTAAAGGAAAGTTAATCACTCTTGAGAGCAGATAAAACTTTCCTGGAAGTATGGTCATTTGGTAAAAAAAAATCTTCTAGTGCTGTAAAGCCTGTACATGTAATACTCTCCTGATGCTGGTATAAATCAGGAGCAAATCAAGGGAGGTCGGTCCACTCTTGGGGACTATTGAGAATGATGTTCCTTGAGTGCTTTATAGGGAACCCAGTGCCACTGACCAGGAAATGTACCAGTTTCTCCAGAAAGATGACATTAAGATGCCAAAGAAGGGCAACATCATAAGCCAGATGGGCTGGTTACCCCACCAAAGGCTGGGGAGTTGTAGAACTATTTTCTTTCTGTCCCAGTGCAGATCTCTGTGTCCTTGAGGGTGCATATTCCTCACAACCCCCAAAAAGGGGCTGATGGGATCAGTCGCGAGGGGGCTTTGCCCCAGCCTGGTTGCTCCCACCACCCCGGGAGGCATGGGGCAAGCTGCACCTGCAGCCTTGCCTAAGAACTAGTAGGGAGAGACATAAAACCAAACATACATGCATTGGAACATAAAAAAAATGAAGCAGAATACTTGCAGATGCGAGAAAAAATAGATTAAAGGAGGAAAAGCACCAGGTTCTTGCTGATGCTTGTTGCTGTGGCAATCAGGGTCATCTGAGTTGGTTGTTTGCCCCATGGAGGGGTTGCACCTGTGGGGAGGAGCAGACAGGTGACCCCTAACTGACCAACGGGGTATTTCATCCCATCTGCCCCATGATCAGTGTAAAAGCTGAGGGATCAAGGGGTCTGAGGCTTCTTCTTCCATGGTTCTCTTTCTTCAGGGATTGAGGAGGATCCTGTCCATCTGCCTTTGATCCTGATCTGTGTGTTCCTGAATCTAGATCCAGAATCTGGTTCCCATCCATTGCTGAGTCCAGTTTGAAACCTCCTGGTGACATCTTCCTGAGAAATTAATATGGTTTTGTATGTATATATTGTATCTGTTTCAATACTTCCTTTTTATTTTATTATTAATATTTCATCAATTTAGTTTTTTCTAAACTCATAAATCTCTTTATCTCTCTCTTTTCTGTCCTTGGAGCAAGAGGTGGGGGAGAGGATTTGTCATTTTGTCATTGGCCAGTCTGGCCCAAACTGTGACATTTTGCCGCTGTTTTCTGAAAGAAATGATTGAAAATCTTCACAAAGACTTCACAAAGTGACGTCTGTTACACTGAGTATAGTCTGTGGGCTCTGTCTTCAGGAAAAAAGCTGGTGTACCCCTATGCCTGGGCCACCATGGGGCTCCCAAACCCCCTGTGGCGTCCATGGGGCACCCACCTCCTGACCCTGTGCTCCTGCACTGTAACGAGCACCCCTCCCTGGGCACCAGGCAGGGACCCTGCGGCAGGGACCGCATCCTGTGGGGCCACATTTTCCGCGTTCTAGAGAATTTAAGGAACACAGGGACCTGTGGGGAATGACCTCCTGTTGTCTGGGCAGAAAAAGCTTTGACAGAGAAGGGTCACAATTTGTGAGGACATAATATAAAACAAACAGTGCACAAGAAGACCTCCCAAGAGGTGTTGAGTGCTACCAGGGTCATAAAGATGCTGTGGTACCTGTAGCACAGGTTAACTTATATTCCAAGAGCTCTAAGGCCCACCTGAAGGGTTGTATGTAGGATCTAATGCAGTTTGTTTGTCCGAGCAGATTCCTGGGTGACTTTTGATTTCCTTTGGCTGTCGGTGCCTGACTCTCCTGAACCACCAGTCCTGATGCTTTATAGGTGAAAGTTATATTATTCTTAAGAAAGGACTCACAGTCTTAATGTCTTCTTTTAGTTTTTAATGTGGTTTGATTCTGTTCATGGTCGGTTATTCTGTGATCCTCGTTATGGAGAACGAGCTTTTTTGAGAATGCACACCAGACACTCCTCTGTGAAACAGCAAAGGTTTGGGTTCGTTTTGATAATTAGAGAAATAAAATGATGAAGATTAAAAGACATATGACTGTCTCCTTTGGACTTTGCTCTCTCTTCAGCAGCAGTAGCATCTCTGCTGGCCCCAATGGTTGGAGGAAAAAAGTTCTCTGAGGTAACGAGACTGGCAAGTTGTATTTAAATTTGTAAGTGCTGCTTGGAGCAGAGTATAGAGCACCTTGTGCAAGTGTTGGTGCTTTTCATTGCCTGAACTTCAAATAGCTGAGTCTCATAGGAGATGGCCTTCTGGGTGGCCTTCAAGGTCACCCTTAGGCGAGAAAGGGAAGAATGGGTGATGTGCAATAAATGTCCTGAGATGAGGAGGATGACGAAGCTTTCTGAAGTTTTCTGAAATTAGTTTTGTTCTAGCCAGACTGAAACTTGTTAAAAAAATCAGTCAATTAAGGTAGTAGGCAGCACATTCTCATTCTCGAAAAAGAGTACATAAATGAGCAGCACAAAAAAAGGAGTAATATTTTCTTCTGCAAAATCACAGGTATTCAGATTAAACGGATCAATAAGCCATCTGTATCATGGTAAGCACCCTCATAAATTACTCAAAAATTCTGTTTTTGAAGAAGTCTTTGGGCATATGGGCAAAGACAGAGCTGCGAAGTGCTGCCGCTGGAAGCCGTCCTTGCATACTGCAGATTTAACGATTCTGTCTGCTGTGGTCGGCAAATGAGGGATGGGATGAAAAAAATGGGCCAACAGCGATAAAGCCTTAAGGTAACACAGAATAAGTGAAGTAACTGCATTCAATTGTATGCCCTGCACTGTATTTAAAATCCCAGCATCGATTCTGAGTCTGAGCAAATCCCGTTGCCTGGGATTTGTTAAACACCATAATGGGAGAAAAACCATAAATTTTCAAATTTTCTAACCAACCGTCACTTAGCCATTGGAAATCTAGGAACTGTAAGTGCTTTTTTCCTTCTGGTTGGAAGTTTATTGCTTTGCCTCGTGGTGCTGGAGTATTTCCAGCTGTGGGGATGGCTCTGGGGGGGCTGCCAGCAGCCCCCAACCAGCAGTCGCACGCTCGCCCTCGGCAAGCCCATTTACAAGGGAAAATTGGCCGAGTGCCTGCCATTCTATTCACACTTTAAGAATGAACTAATGATAATTTAAAGCATTAAACTTGGCCCTTTGTCCCGCTGCCAATTTTTGTGGTTTTTATAACCACATGCTGACAGCTAAAAGTGTTTTTTCCCGTTTTGCTGTACGACCCGCACTGGAGAAACGAAGTGAGCGGGTACAGAGAGGAAACAACGTGCTACACAAAGTGATACTGAAAGCACTTGGTGGAAACAAAGATTTTTTTTGATTTTCCTTTTTTTTTTTTTTTTTTTTCCTCTGCTCTCCCCTTCTTCACAGAAGGGCCTGTTCAGGTGTGTGTGTTTGACAGCAAATGGAGATTCTTTCTCTGGTGCTGCCAAGTGGCAGCTGCCTTCTCGGGTCTCTTTTGCTCCCTGAACACCAAGCGAGTGGCCCGACACTCCTCGGCCCTCCGTTCCTGAAGATGACCATTCATTCTACTCTAAACACCGGCGTGCTTGAGGATATACCAATTTTATTTTATTTTTTTTT
>VXAK01025585.1:0-40379 GCA_013399435.1 Arenaria interpres | reverse complement strand
TATCCCATTTTTTTTTTTTTTTTTTTTTTTTTTTTTTCCCCCCCTCTGACTTCTGCTAAATTAAATTTTATGGCAACACTGCATCGATAAGCTTGCGGAGTTTCTCCTGAAGATGCTTTGTAGTGTTGAATGATTCCTTTGGGGTCTAGCTCTGCAGTTTCCAGCCTCCTCCATGAATCTCTCCCGTGACTTTAAAGGGAGAAGCGGCAAAGGGCAGGGTGGGACTCACCTACCGGTGACTTTATCTGTTACTTCCAAAGGTCATACCAAGAAAATGTTTTATAGTCGGCTGTGTTATCTGCTTCTCCATCTTCATATTACTTACTATTTCTCAAGAGGATATTTTAATACCGCTTTTTCTTTGCTTACCAGAAACTCTTATATTGGGCAAATAAGATGCATGGCTCATAGCTGCGTGCTAGAGAGAAATAAAGTATAATAACATACCTTTAATAATGCAGGACAGGGCTGTTCCTTTGGTGATTTATAAACTTCATAGATACAGCAAGTCACTGCTAAAGTAGATTTACTGCTCTCTCTACGTGAACATCACAGGAATAATAGGGCAGGGAGATGCAAAGTTAAAAGAGAGTCACCACTTGTTTCAGCGTGGCTTGGGGGCAAATCTGTCTTCCAGTGTCGAGTTTTCCTTATAGGCCAAGCAGAACTTCTAGACAAAAATTAAAAACAAGTGCTGTGAGTAAGAAAATCATAAAGAGATGGGGAGGGGACTGGAAAATCTGTGCAAAGCAGCTCTGGGTCTACAGAGTATCTATTCTCAGTAGAGCTGCAGCGCCAAGTAGCTTCTCTTGTCCACCCTCCTAAATGTTGTCTGTTTTTCATCTCAGTGTGTGAGAATTTGGGACAAACAGTTGGAGATAAATGCCAGGACACCTGGCTGAGACAGGACAAGCTGTTTGGGTTTTCTGTGCCTTCTTGGTCTTGACAAAGACCACCCTTTACAGTACTTCCACTGCCCGACCCCATCCCAAAGTGCTGTCTATGGCTTCCACCCTGAAAATTAATCCTCTCTGGTCAAAGATTTTATAAAGGCAGGCTCTGAGAATACAGATTTTCTGAAGAACAACACGAGGGTTGTTTTTTTTTTAAGAGGGGAGGGAAGATGCTTCAGCCCAGCTCTAGCATGGTCCTGGGGACTGAACCTTCCAAGTGACTGGGGAGCCTCGAGCGGTCTCCCTGAGGTCCAGCCCATCAGCTCCTGTGGCTTGAACGGAGATGCTAAAGTAGACTTGTCCCTGAGTATCAAAAAGAGACCTTCCCACCTCACACTTCTGATGACCACCCTAGTCCCCTCTGGGAATCCACCTCCCCCCATCCTACTGTCCTTGTACACAATTTCTCAGTTTTACGGTGCTTGAATCTTCAAAATGTGTGCGGCCAGCTGGGCTCTCATTACCAAGTAATATATCACTACGGTGACATTGCTACTAACTAACTAATAACAACTCCAGATGGCAAGGATGCATTATGGGACCTCCTGACCATGAAGTGGTAGTCTTGAAAAATCTTAAATATTGTCTTTGAATGTGCCATGTTCAGTCTCTTTCAAAAGAAGCAGGTCCGAGAAGTAATCTGATTAAATGTAATGCAAAGCTTGAAGTTCTCCAGATCTTGGGCTTTGCTGTTTTCCATCTGGAGGGGAAGGAAACCTGCAATTAGAGATTCATGACAAAGCAATGACTTTCTCAGGATTTTCCTCTGAGTCGATTTTAAAATGCCTTGTGTTACGTTAAGACATTTGTACAAGGTAATGAAGGAGGAGGTTTGTCAATGTCCCCAGTCTCTGCTGCCGCCACTGTGAAAATCCAAATGTTAGAGCCAACAAAAACACAGCAGGAGCTGGCTGAAAACGTTGAACTTTTCAGAGGAAAGAAAAAGACAACGACGTTTTCTAACATCCATTAAAATATATGTTCTTTATGTTCCCAAGCCTGTTAAGAAGGAGGAGCACCTCCTCCTTTGGAAAGGACGTTACTGATTTAGTAAGTATTAGCTGAGGCGAGGGGGAGCAGAGCTTTCAGACAGGCTGGAAAGAGAATTCTTCATCCACCTGTTTTCTTTCTTCAAATGAACAAATGGGAAAAATAAACATGGTACGGTTTCTCATTCCATTATTCTCCCCTCATTGTCAAAGCAGATGCTTGTTCTGTTAAAAGAGACGGAAAGGTCTGTTCTTCCTGTAAAGGACATGTTTTCATTTCAGCTGACACTTTCTAAAATGATAAGGAAAATGGTGTTCTATGTATTTTTTTCCTTTTGAATATCTATTTATCTTTGTGGCTGCGTCTTTGCTCTGGCCTATTGCAATATGGTGGGAGGATCTTTTTCCTCTCCTCGTTGGGTTGTTGCACACCCAACTTGCACCATAAGGCAGAGGGTTCTGCCGCAGCCTCTTCCATCCCGCAGGTGCCTTTCCCGACACAGCCAGTCAACAATCCTCATCCAGAAGTCCTTGGTAGTGGCTCTGCCAGTGTTTCCTTCAGCACCTGCCTGCTCTGCTCCCACCGCCCCCTTTTCCAGCCCCAACCCTCTCCTCCGGTGTCTTTAAAACTGCTTTTATGCTGCTGGGTTTCAGCAGGAGGGGTAATTCTCTTTGCTGTGTTGGATTTTATTTCAAATATACGGTTGAGCGTTTTAATCTGCTACAAGGAGGTGCCACGGCAGGTGAACACTGTTAAAAGCATATGTTTACTTATGCTGTTGAAATCTGAAAAAGCTGTTATTTTAAAAAACTTCCTTCAATACTGTGTAAGCATTGGCAGCCAAATATTCTCAGCTGCAGATGTATTCGACTTCTTATTTAAAAACAAATTTCAGACTTGCAGAAAGACTCGATTAGAGCACAGGCACATCTCCCTTGGGTGGCAGGGTGTTGTGTCAGCCCTAACTTGGCATCAAGAACCCAGCACAGCCCCAGCTGGGCAGCAGCACGAAAAGTCATGGACTGGAGGAGAAATTGTGATGCAAATTCATGGGGCAAAATGTCTGGCTTCCCTGGGCTGAGCTAAAAAGGTGCTGAGGGCTGGAGCCACCTGCAGAACATGCAAGTGAGAAGGTAAGTGTGAAAAAATACCTCCATCATGAAAGGAGCAGAGTTTACAGTGCAAGAGTGTGGAGCCGGGGGCAGAGGCATCGGGCATCTCGAAGCATAGAGGCTCTGGGCACCTGGAGGAGATGTGAGGATTAAGGATGCGGAGCATCTGGGGACATGTAGGGGAGAAGGTGCACACATGGAGGATGCCTGGGAACAACTGGCATTGCTGGGCCAAAGCACAAAGGCTGGACACGCTGGGAGGTAACACAGGGGTGTAGGACCAGCTGGGACCTGGGGATGGGAAGGACACTTCTCTCTCTCTCTCCTAGAAAGATTTATTTATTTTTTTATGTTTTTCTGTGAAATAACAAGTCAAAACTATTTCTGGAGAGTTCTTTCCGTGAAATATCTCTAGTTACTTCCCAGGGAGCATTTGGTGGGAGCAGACAACCGTCCCACTGGTGGGAGTGCTCCTGCAGAATTACATTTTGGCTGCAGGGAAAGCAGTAATGTGTAGCCATTGTAGACTCAATGACTACAGTATAATTTTATTTATGGGTAAATAATACTTAGCACTGAGCTCACAAGCATTAATCTTAAAGCAAGGGTTTTACTTCTACATTTCCTCCTATTGTAAAATTAATAACAGGTAAGATGCATTGGTGAATTTAAAGGGCTGTTACACTCCCTGCATCGGGGAAGCGTCTGGGTTCGCTTGTTTCCAGACACAGCTGCATTCCCAGACCTCTCCCGAGGCAGATTTTCTGGGAACCTTGGCTACCTCAGAGTTCAAGCAATAACAGCCAGGTGCAAACCCAAGGTGATGTTTCAAATGTGTCCTCTTCCGCTGAATTAGAGCCCTCTAACGATATAATACTAAATCTGTTCCGGAGGTTTGCAGTGAACAGCGTTTCACTGGGAGCTGTCGAGTCATCGCACCAGAAAAGTTTTTCTGGAACAAAAAAAGGTGATTTGCCAGCTTAGATTTGCCTGTTGGAATGTCAGTGATCCCCTTGCTACCAGGGTATATGGCTCAAAATGAATGCCGCCAGCTTGCTTGCATGTGAATGCCCTTCCTATCCTCACTGCTCTTGAGAAAGCGTTTCTTAAAGCGCTTCCGTATGAGCGAATGTCTCCCCTCACCCAAGTCTTGCTCTTGACTTTATGGCTTCTCCTTGGCTGCAAGGTCTGCCTTTGATATGCCCTCTTCCAAATGATATGCTTTCATTTCAAAAATCCTTTTTCATAAATGTCTATACTTGCAGAGGAAAGAAAGTAAACGTGGGCTCTAAATCTCTATTTAAATGCATAATGCCACCTTCTGATTTTTCCAGGGCCAAGTGTTGAGCAGCTTCCATTGGATTCTCAGCCTAAAGCAGCAGCAAGAGGAAGCTTCCCAACCCTGTAATAGAGTCTTTCAACCTATTACTCATGAGAAGTTTGCATCTCATACATACTTGGGGTTCACAGCTTTAAGACCTACCAATCCATATTTTGAGATTTATTGGGCATTAATCTGTCTTTTAACTATGAATTTACTCATTTACTTTTGTGATGCGATGTGTCAAAGTAGTGTCAGCATTTGCTTGATCCCAGTAAAATAGAGATGTCTTTCAAAGACAAATTGAGCGATTGTTAAATTATTCATATACAGTGTCTAGAAATCTTTACATTGGTTTCTTAAATCAGAGGAACTATAAAAACTGGAAACCTCAGCTAATACCCTTGCAATAATGTGTCATTCTGAAAGGAATTAGAACTAATATTTTGTCACTTTCCAGTGCTTTTTGTGAATGCTGCTACATCTAAATGCTTTGTGCTCTTTGATGGAAAGCTGCGGATGGCATATTTTGACCATTATCGAGATTGCAATCTGAGGAATATTGCAGGCTTGCATCCCAGTGACAATAATGGGAAACGATTACTGAAAGTGCATCTTCATTGTGAGCGTGGAGGGGAAAAGGAGGTGTTTGTAAGCAGAGAGGAGCGTTTTGCAAGCTGAAGGGAGGCAGAGCTGTGCCAAGGGGGCTGGGAGGATGCTCTGAGCCCGGGGTGGCCAGGCCAGGATGACAGAAAGCCCACAATGAAGCTGAAATGAGAGCTGCTGCCTGACCCGTGGAAATGAGGTCACTTCCCCACAGCTCCTGCAGGACATTACCCAGGGAAGTGGTTCTAATGGTATTATTACCAGCACAGGGTAAACTGTAGGCAGTGGTGTGTTGACATGAAACTACGATTTTTGCTTTGATGTTCTCTTATGTAATTTTTTTCTTTTAACCTTTCTGGGGACATGAAGGGGATTAAATGACCCCATTGAGGATATTCCTCAGGGCATGGGGGCACAATGCTTTAACGAGGATGCAGAATGTACCTTTAATACTTTCTTTGACCATTCCCTTGCTCTGTTTTCCTTCAGGCATGGGATTCAAAATTCCTCTATGGGTATGGTTTCCAAAAGCACATTGTACTCCAGGGACTGAGATTGCATGGCTCCCCGTTAGCCATGTTGACCACTGGCCAGCCTCTCCAGGCAGAGCTTGCGGGCTCATTTGTCCTGACATTGGGAGGTAGAGAAACACCAGGCTCTGGAGGTTCATTCACCTGCACTGGCTGGGATGGAGAGATGCTGTCTGCAATGCTGATGAAATCTTCCCTGCATCATTTGTGCATGGGCATAGACCTCGCTGAAGGATGCAAGGGGAAAAACGGGATGGCTGGTTTGGAGCAGCAGCAGATGCAGGGTCCATCCTCTATAGGGGACCAGTCCCGATGCTGCCCTGACCTCGATGGCGACTCACTGTGCTTCAAGGAATGCATCAAAACCCTTCCGCTTGTCCCACCATAACTTGCCGATGGGGACATAGGGAGAATCCATTTGCCTGGGAGCTTTGCTGGCTATGCCTTGTGTAAAGGCACCAACTTCACATTATCAGCCATTCCTCCAGCAATTCCTCCTGTGTTTGTGGTCCTCCACACTTTCCAAATCCTGGAGAGGGCAAGGCAGCCACCACTGTGAAGGTGATATCCTGAAATGCCCTGTAGGATAAAGGACCTCTTCATCTTTTGTCTCTATGGTTAGCGGACTAATGTTTTTCTTTTATAGACATAAGTAGTTATCAAGCACTGGAAGAAACTGCCCAGGGCAGTGGTGAAGTCGCCATCCTGGAGGGATTTAAAAGCCGGGCAGACGTGGTGCTGAGGGACATGGGTCAGTGGTGGGTTTGTCAGTGCTGGGTTGATGGTTGGACTCGATGATCTGAAAGGTCCCTTCCAATCCAGACAATTCTATGATTCTATGATACCTCCTTAGTAGCCTTTATAACTGTGATCAATGAGAAGCGCTACGTTTGATTTCATCTAGTCCTGCACGCTGATGACTAATTTAAGTGCCTGTAAGAAACCATCAGGGACTGGCAGAGCTTCCAGAGTCTCACAGAAATAAGCTGGAGGGGCTTTCCTAAAAATACATTACAGCTGTAACTACCCCATGGGCCTTTTCTGCTCATTCGCTCATTATGTTAATTGTCAATGTGCTCGTATCTCAAACATCTCCAACCAAAAGAACTTTTAAATGAGTCAGGCATTTCAGTCTGACAGTTTCCATGTGTGTGCTATCAGCTGTCTCAAACTTATTAGTCCTCCTGTTATAACAGCATCTTTGATGTGTAACTAGTTTGGATGAAAATTAAAGTTCTTTTTCCTGGAGAAATGTGCTCTTGTGGTCTCTAAATGGAAGAGTCCCCATGTAACGTGACAGTGGAACCTCAGGTGGCAGTGATGACCAAGGACCAGGCAAGGTCTGGCTTTAAAGACAGTTGGTGCCTTCAAGCTGCAAACAGTGATGATTTCTTGAAAAGTCCAGTCTCTTACTCAGAACTGCTATTTTTCAGAATAGCCTCAACCAGATGGAATCAAACTAGGTAAACATGAAAATAAAAAACTCCAAAATGTCTTTAACGTTTCCTTTGAAGCAAAGTTATTTTAATGAATTCCAATTAACAGTAAAAGAAAATAAATCGTGTTTGCTTGGTGGTCCCTATGGTTAACAAGAGATGCAGATGTTTTTTGCACTAATTGTTCTAATCTAAGTGTTTCCCTACTTTGCATTCAGAGTGCGCCTGTTCACATTGCCCCATGGTATTTAAATAAGAAAAACTGATTCCATGATGCTTTATTTCACCAAAATGGAGAAATAAAACCTGCTATACTTTGCATTTCAAAGTTATCTGACAAACTTCATAAACTTCTGAATTTTAAAAAGAGACAATGTTTCAAAGATCTTTTGTAACACAGTAACTAAACCATTCTAATTTATAATTCTGTTTATTGTCGAAAAATTTAGTTCACCAAACTCTTCCACTGCCCCTAAAAGCCTCCTCACTTGAGTCTCTTGTTAAGTAACGTCACCAAATAAATTTGAAACAAAGATAAAGTAAACTCAAGCCTTGTATCTCTTGGTTGTTGAATAGTCAATGTATACGGTGAAAATGAGTCTGAAATGAAACGACTGTGCTCCAGAAGAAATAGTCTGAGCCTCGCTTGACATCTTCAGTTTGCTTTCGACAGGAAAATGTTCCTGGGGAAATGTTTCTCTAGTTAAAGGAAAATTGTAATGCTGCAAAAAACACTGAACTTGTCAGGAACTTTGCAGTTACGCTCTTGAAAAAGAAAGCATTGACTCGTTTTTTTTTTCTCGTATTTTTCAGATCGGTGTCAGAAAGTGTTGTTTGATGGTGCTGAGCCCTCCTTGCAGCCGGCTCTGCTGGGGGGCCCTCGGGCTCCTGCCCTTCAGCCCCTCGCTTTTATTGGGGATGAACTACGAATGGCATCGCTGAGGTCCAGCTGAGCGCTGCCAACTCTGGGACCCACTTTTAAGGAGTTCATTTATTTGAAATAATCCAGTCTGTGTTTCATCTGGGTTCAGTTTCAGTTGTCCACAAAAGCCTGGTTAACTATAAGCTTAACCTTAAACCTGCCCTCTGCTGTAAAGTCATATTGTGATGTGCAGCTGCTGGTAACCAGATTTTCAAAGGAAAAGTCTTTCTAATGGCAATTGGAGGGACCTTCATACATGCAGAGTTCCTCTTAATGAAGTTATTAAAAACTACTCATCACTACTCAAGAAAGCTCCTGATCTGCCCTCACCCGGCACCGCTCCGTGTCCCCTGGGAAGAGCGGTGGGTCACCCTCTGCCCCCGGCACAGGGACTCGCCTCAGACCGTTATCCTTCCTTGAAATACTTGTTCCATATGTTCTTCTTCAAAAAGAATTTGGGTAAGACAGAGCAAAGCACACAACGAATGGGGAGAGTATGTAAAAATGTTCCGTTTAGGTGGGAAAGTCTGCTCTTTGGTGGTTTGACCAAAATAGCAAATAATAGCTCTGCAAATTTGGGGCATCTCCCAAATGTATTGTTTGGGAAAAAACCCAAGTTTTACTTGCTGTAAAACCTTCTGTGCACGCATATATGTATATGCACACATAAAATTGTAATTGCTAGCCATTTTAATGTAAATTAATTATACTGATCTCTACCTTTATGTATGGTAGAGTGTCCTGAGCTGGTTAATCATTCCATGTCTTTGATCTGCCTGTGACCTTCTGGAGTTACTGCCATGTTCAGTGTCCCCTCGTCTTCCCAAGAATGACATTTCAAGGAGAGCAAATGGGGTTTTGACAAAGAGCCCTTAAGCACGTCAACCACAGTCAGTGTAAATTAAGCATGTGCTTAACTGAGGGGAGCGGGCTATTGATACCGGCCTCAGTGGGGTTTAACAGCAACTTAAAATAAACCTTGTGCGATTCCTCAGCTTATTGTTACCTGCAGGTGCCTCCGGCTTTGGGCTGCAGCCTGGATGGGGTCCCTCATCGAGCTGGTGGGCAGAATTTGGCCCCCAGTGGGAAATTGCTGGGCGGGGTTTCCCTGGGGGGACCTGGCCTTGGTCACAGGCACACGGATGCCACCAGCAGTGATGTCCAGCAGGTCTTTCTGCTCCGGTCCGTGTGGTTTGGGTCTTCTTTAATACATAAATTGCTTTTTTTCTTCATTGGCTGGTTCTTTGTTGTGTTGGAACACTGCACACAGGAAGATGAGGAAAATGTCAGAGCCTCTCAGGCGCCGGGATGCTTATGCCATGATCATGGAACATAGCACTACAGTTCCCTTCTGCCATGGGAACGTACATGAAATGAACACAGATTCCCGCTTTTCCCACTTAGAAACAGACTTCCACTTAAAAACAGTGCACAAAGTGTTGCCACAACTCCACAGAAAACTAAAACTACTTTAGACCCCTGCTCCCAGCGAGCCAAGCTCCTTCCAAGAGCTCTGGGCGGGCGAGCTGCCAAGCCGGGAACTGCAGCCACCCAGAGAGAGAGCTTTTTTGCTCCGGCTCATTAGCGAGAAGCAGCTGTGAGTTCATTCAGTATTAATGTCAGCCATAATGAAAGACACCCACTTGTAGGAAGAGGTGAATTTGGAGAGAGCTCTGAAGACGGACTCTGTGCCAAATTGCACGGTATCCGTCAGGGCGGTAGAATTATAACAAGACTTGATTTTTTTGCGAAAGCGTAAAGGAATAATGATAAAAGCAGGAAAAATGTACATTTTCCTGACTCAGCAGACTCCAACCATAAGGCATGCGCTTGACTTGAAATTAATGCAACACATAAAATTAAGAGGACTTTTGCTGGGATGATTTCAAATGTCGAAATGTCGTAACACAGAGAGAGACGTATGATGCTGTTCATGCTTGATACAACCTGACTCCGCTGCTGCCTCAAAATTTTGCCCCAGGGAATATCTGAAAAAAAAAACCCTCCTGAAATGAAACTCACTTCATTTATTTTCCACTTCTGAAAATATCGGATAAGACTTTACAAATATTTAACCATTTTTCTCCCTTTTAAGAATTGGAAAGGAAACAATAGACCTGCAGGGAAGATATTCATTGCATTACAAAACCAAAAAACACAAAGTATTTACCAGAGGAAATGTTTTTTTAATACAAATTATTCATTTTGCAGAAATATACAGGGATGATGCTGCTAAACGTGGGGAGGGCAGGAGAGGAAATAACCCAGGTGTCGGCTCTGCTTCCAACAATGGGGAGGGATTGGATTTACTGCTTGTATGCAAAATGCAGATGAAAGTTACTGATTTTATTTTATAAAAAAGAGAAAAAAATGGCAAAAAATTATCTTCTGATTTTGTTAGTGATGGGAAAGAGTGAAGAATGAGGACGGGAAGTTCAGGGGCTCTTCTCCCCACTGCTGCCTGGAGAAGGCACCGCTCCTGCAGGGAGCGTTTGACCCACGGGGAGGGATTTTGCAGCATCCGTCCCCCCCGCCTGCCCGGTGTCTGTCACAAAATGCTGCTCCTGTGGCTGAAGTCAAGAGGTCGAGGACTCGACCTTCATGAAACTGAGCTCCTCCACTGCCTCTGGAGCCCCAGAGAAAGCTGACGCCGGTTGTTGCCGGCAGCCAATACCTCTCCTGTGCCCAGAGTTGGGATAAATAATATAATTCTGATGGAAATGTGGCACCGTCGGCGCACTGTGGAGCTGCAGCAGAGCCTTTACCCATCTCAGGCAGAACTGCCCGATGAACTGTCCTCATGGAGCCCGGAGAGCTGAGCAGACCCTGTGGGGGTGAATATAATATAGAGGAAAAATCCCCCCCACATTGCTGAGGTGGGTCTCCTCGGTTTTTCCTGCCAACCCACCGCACGCCGGGGGAGCTGACAAGTGCCTAATTGTTTCTGCCCCCCCTGCAGCAGCGGTGATGGACTCTGCAGCATCTCAGGCTTCATGTTTCCTCGTCTTCTGTGTCTTTTCCTGTGTGTTTCACGCGGGCGGAAGATGGAGCTGAAGGCAGATGCCCAAATTCCACCAGCATGGTACATCTCAGGGTTCGGCTTTCACGTGCCATAGGCACATCCACGGGGATGGCATTTACAACCGTAATCTCTGTTTCCCTGGGAAACCTCATCTGTTTCCCTGCCAGCCCTCCCAAATTTGCTTTCTTCTCACCTAACATCATCTTTCTCAAAGGAGACCCTTCTCCTCAGTGGTACCAGTCTCATCTGTTAAACACCCGGCCAGAGAGGCCGGTTTCTGCAAACATATCAATCAAAAGGTGGCTCTCAGCCGTCCCCTCTCTCTGGACGCTCTCAGCTCCACCAGGATCTCATTCATTCTCTTTGTTGCTGTTAAACCCCGTCTCTCTTAGGCTTTAAAGCGTGGGACATCTGAGCAGCAGCCCATGGGGAAGGAGGGAATCCCTGGGAGCAGCGATGGGGTCGGGAGCCAGGGGAGCGCTGGGCAGGTTTGGAGCCCTGGCACAGGCTCAGGGGAGCCGGGCGTGAGAATTCCCCCGGTAGAACAGTCTGACCTAATCGCCTTGTGCTCCTCTTGGCTTTGTACTTGTCTCACCTCTTCTCGAGTTGAATGGGAAAGCCCAGGCTCCCCCAATAGACTGCCCACGTCTTCACAGAACCCCAGCATGGAAGGGGTTGGAAGGAACCCCTAGAGACCATCCAGTCCAACCAGAGCAGGTCCACCCAGAGCAGTTGCACAGGGACGTGTCCAGGGGCATTTGAATGTCTCCAGAAAGTGAGACCCCACACCCTCTCTGGGCAGCCTGTCCCAGGGCTCTGCCACCCTCACAGGAAAGAAGTTCCTCCTCATGTTGGGCTGGAATTTCCCATGTTCCAGTTTGGGCCCGTTGCCCCTTGTCCTGGCACTGGGCACCACTCTTGGTGAGGTGCTGCACCCATGGAGCTAAGAAGGGGTGGTCTGTGCCATCTCAGTGGGCTTCACCTGTGCCTCTTGGTCCCAGCTGGTGACATCCCTTTCCCAGAATGGAGAGGAGACAGAGGACAACACAGACTCTCCACGGTCCCCCAGCCACAGGGGATGAAGGATGCCAGCACCACCCGCTCGGGCTGCAAACCTGTTTACGTGCAGCATTTAGCACAATAAACCTTAATGCTGAGCTCGGCTCCTTGGTGCTAATGACGCCTCCGGATAATTAAGACAAAGCAGAAAGCTTAAGGGATTGAGACATGTCATCTATTAAAGTTAATAACGGACAGGTAGTTAAGCTCACTGAGCTCCTGCAGGAACCTAAGCCAATTTTTATGCAGGGCAATTTTGGGGAGTTTTATAGATTTTAAAGTGAGGGAGATTGTAAGGGTGGGAAAAGAGGAAGACGGCGGATAAGAGACGGGAAAGCAAACAGCTCAGAGCTGACTGGGGCTGAGGGGAGAGAAATCCAATTCTCATTGCAGCTTTAAAACAAACAGATGAAGTCAAAATCAAAGCAAAACAGATGAAATGGCAAATATTAAAAACATATTGTAATGGGAGAGGACATGCAGTGTTGGTTCTGCTTCAAAGCCGTGCACAAGCCAGGCTGGGGTTTCTCTGCTTCCTTCACTTTATTTCCTCACCTTCCCCCACCACAATGGGACTATGGCAGTTCTGGGAGGGGGAAGGTAAATTCTCCTTTCTTGAATTCAGGCGAGATTAGCAGCTTCTGTGCCCGGCCCCACCGCTCCTGCACGGGCTGGTGCTGCCGCCAGCAAGTGCAAAGAACTGATTTTTTTCTCCTTGTCTTTTTCCACTTTCTGCAGACAAACGCTGGTGCTCCCCAGCAAATTGGCACCTTTCGTTCTCATCACGCTGCCAGCACAAGCTGGGAGCACAGAAAATGATGTTGTTCCTTAAGTGGGAAATACTAAGGTCACGCGTATAATCTTGGTGTCTCTCCCAGACAGCTTTAACCGTGCTGGAAAAACACTCGTTTCCAGCAGCTTCACCCCGGGAGGGGGAGAACGTGTGATGTGCAGAACAAATAACAGCACGTTTGCTGGCGAGGTGCTGCCGCTCGCCCAACCATGTCGTAGCCCATGAAGCAGGAGATGGGGGTCAGCATCTGGGCCAGGAGGGGACCTGGGCAGCCCTTTGGCCCTTCTGCTGCCAGCAGCCACTGGCCTGACACAAGAGGGCAAAGAGTTTGAAAGATGTTGGGGCTCAAGCACCCTCAGGTTCAAGAGGGCAGGGCAAGTTCTCCCCCTGTTACCAGCCATGGGAAGGCAGCACGGTGAGGGCAGGGTGGGTCATGTCCTTCACTGCCCACACCTGGTGGCAATTCCATCCCTGAGGAAAAAAAACCCTGCAGCCAGAGGGGATAAAAGGGCTGGGGAGGGCAGGGTAAGGGGCTGTTTGTGAGGTGGTGGGTAGAAGGTCTGCTCTGCTGTCCTGGTGAGTGGCTCTGGGGGCACGGGTGGGTTGGGTCAGGTCAGGTCATGCCCTTCATCATGTTGATGCCTGGCAGTGGTCGACTCTTGACGACCATTTCATAGTTATTTGGGTTATAGGGGGTTATCATGAAAGAGGGGAGATGGAGATGAGATGTGGGGAAGAACTTCTTTGGTGTGAAGGTGGTGAGAGCCTGGCCCAGGTTGCCCAGAGAAGCTGTGGCTGCCCCATCCCTGGAGGGGTTCAAGGCCAGGTTGGAGGGGGCTTGGAGCAACCTGGTCTGGTGGGAGGTGTCCCTGCCCAGGGCAGGGGGTGGCACTGGGGGGGCTTTAAGGTCCTTTCTAACCCAAACAATTCTGTTATTCTATGATCATCACCCTTTACATCCTGCATCCTCCTGCAGGCTCCCTGGCCCTTGCCACCGTTTCACGTGCTGGCTGAAATAGTAATCTGATTGATTATAGCCTGTTTTAAGTCTGGTATCATGGTGGTGTCAGACCTTCTTCATGATTGCCAGAGAAAAGTCCTTTTTTTTAGTGCTCTGTGTAGTTTTCCTGTGCCTGTCATTCCTCTCTGAAATGGTCTTGCTCAGATAATGGCCAAGGGGGTGTGTGAAATGTAACTTATCCCCTGGCAGATGCTCTCACACCACAGTGCTCTGTGCTGGGCAAGGACTCCATGTGCTCCCTTGTCCCTGCGGTGTTGTGGTTTGCAGTGTATCCTGTCGCTGCCTGTCCCAGCACCATGGTGCCATGAGTCATGGCAGCGCTTAATCCAAGTATGGCATTGCATTTACCTTCTGAACATGTAACACTTCATCTGCAGTCCTTCTGAGCTGCTAAAGAGAGTCTTAATGGTGGTGTCCCCTCACAAGTACTTCTCCATCTCCACTTGATGAGACACTAAAGCGCTGGGAGGGTCTCTCTGACAGTGGCATCAGGATGCAAGCAGGTTTTTAGGTGAAAATGGTGAAGATAACTATACCTCAGATCTGTGTATGTGTGAATTTTGGCCACTGAGTAACTGCTATTTGCTTTTCCTTAGCTAGGAAAAAAGTTTTTTTTAGGTAGAATGATATTATGAACTCATTAACATTAGCTCTATCCACACATTTTATGCAAATACTGGGTGAATTTATAAACTGTTACTTCTTTTCAATTTAGTATGGGATAGTTATAAATACCTAGGCCAAAAATAGGTTTATTACGAAAGCTCTTTTCTCATTAGGAAATTCAAATGTGAGTTGATTTTGCATATACATATATTAAGTTATCTGGTTTCAAGGATTCCCATGGAATAACTTATGCATGTGGTTAGACTATGTGGGTCAGGAGTGATGGGGGGGGGGAAATACCCCAAAGTTCACGTGTTAAATTTCTAGGTTGTTTGTTTTGTAAGAAATCAGGCACTAATCTGGCTGTGCAGTGGGCTTTTAATTTTGATCTGATTTTCTAGTGCACTGTACCCTTCTCCAAACCCCTCTGTTTTCAGAAGAGGGGGGGAAGCGAGGGACTGCCCCTTCTCAGGGGGCATGTTCCAGCTTAAAGGAAAAAAAAAGAAATTCAAAATGCCTGAGAATCGTCTTCCCACTACTCAAGGTGAAGCACTGACCTCAATGTGCATAATTTTACAGCAAATGAAGAGAATAAATGTGGTGAAACACCATCACTGCAGTTTTCTGGAGCGGTAGCCCACTGCTGGGGGAGTGGAGGTCGCCCCGCTGCCTGTGTGGGGAAGGCCAAGGCTGGAAGGAGAAATGTGGGAGTGACGCCATGACCCATGGGGTTCCTTGACCTTACTGTTGGCCTGTGACAATGATGTTGTGTTGAGAAGCAACACAATAATGGTGCTTTAACAGGCAGCTGGCCAGGGGCTTAGTTGCACCCAGGCTCTCCTGCAGTGGGGGTGTTTCTGCCCTGGTTATGCACAGCTCGGATCTGGCACCATGGGGTGGAAGGAAAAAAAGATAAAATATAGTGACAACTTAGACTGAGTCTCGGTGTTCCTACAAGAAGTGTATAGGAGATGACCCAAACCATTTGAGAGCCTCTCTGAGCATCTGGACGTTGCAGCAGGATCACGGACTGATGTCCCTGATTCACCCCTGGCATGTGGCCTCCCAAGGAAGGGCTGGGAGGGGAGGAGAACGGCTGCCTGATTTATCTGTTGGATTTTCTGACAAATCCTTTGCCATGGGAGCAAATGGTCCTTCCCCTGATCCCCAGGGGAGGGTTCTTCATCTGTGTGAGGCTGCTGGTGACTCTTAAGATCCCTGGTTGAGCCTGGGGAGAAGAAAGGCAGTAGCAGATTAAATATTGAGTTGCAGGCTGACTTAACACGAACTAGACATGTACTTTTAAGTATTTCATTTTAGAAACTTTGCAACTTTTCCTCACGAGCAGGCCCTGTGTCTTGCTAGGCGTGTGCTGCTGAGGAAGAGCAGCTGTGGCTGGTGTATTACAAAACATTTTTTTTTCCTAATGAAGCCAAAGTTAAATTTGATGTTTCCTGAGTATAGCCTTATATGATGATGTAAGATGTAATTCATTTGCAGCTGTCATCATTAATTACGTGTTCTCAGGAAATTTTACAGTGTGATTTAAGCAGCCAACAGTGAAACACTGCATTAAATGCATTACTGAGGAGAGACCCAAAGGTGAGCTTTGCTGAGCATCCCAATGAGAGGAACAGTGGATTTCATGGTGAAATCTCCATTTACAGGCTGTAACGAAGGTGTACGTGCCATGTGCTTGCTTTATTTGGTGGGTAATGTTCTGTCTTCAGCGTGGGGCAAAACCAAACTCAAGAAAATGCTCATTTAGGAGCATCGTGATGCTGTCGAGCTGAAAAAATGTGCATGAATAAGTGGAGGACTTGAGCAAAGAAGCCGTTAATAACAAGGGAAAGCAATAGTCACTGGCATGCATGAGGCAACATTTGTAATCTTGGAGATTTCAGAGTTAGACAAGTTCTACAATCACAAATGCTTTTTTTATTGATCCAAGACATGTTTTCCTGATTCCCTGCTGTCTCACAATGAGAGCATTTCTGCCGTTTCTTTCTGTATTTGACAGTTTTATACCTGCTCTTCCTGCAGTCCCTGGCCTGATGGCTCACACGGGTACAAAAGAGATGCTCCTGCCAAGTGATGGGGGCAGGCAATGAGACCATTACTTTTTCATTTTCCATGTAATCACCACGATCAACTGGAGCCAGGCATAGGTGGAAATACTACTTAGTAGTATGCATTATTTATATATAGTAGTAGACAAATAATATGTATTGATGGATTAATGCTGAGATGTATTCTTATAAACTGCTAGTCTGCTACTTTACATAAGAAAAATAACCCATGGATGAATCCATAGGTGTTGGGAAGGGGTCTCTGTGAGCTCTCTGTGGGTCTGGGCACACACAGGAGTGGGTCAGCTGCTGCCCCTCAGCTCTCCCACCTTCCAATTCACATTTATAAACCCACAGGAAACAGATCACTCGCCTCTGTCTTCCTTGCTAATGTTTTTCCATAAGGGCACCGTGGTACAGTTTTGCTATTTTTAAATACATGCATCTTTCTGCTAATTGTTTTTGGGGTATTTCAGGGAAAATTAAATAAATAAACCCCTTCCTGGGATCTGTAGTGGTTTTTGGATCACCAGCCCTTTGGCGAAGCTGGGCGTCCCAGCGGGGGAAGTTTCCTGGTGGAGTTTGCTGTATCGACTTAGTGAAGATTTATGTCAGTGGAGAAACAAAGCAGAGTCAGGGACTGAGCTTGTAGAAATCCTGTTGGAACAGATAGTAAATAACTTATATATTCTAGTCATCACTGAAGGAAGACAAGGAGGGGTGTTTCTGAGAGCCTGGTAGATTGTAGATCTCAGCTGTGTTGCTCTAAGTTTGGAAATGCTATTTCTCAAATACTTCAGGAACTGGCTGTATCAAAGTTTGTGTAAACCGAAACTATTACCTCTAATAAGCCACATCTCATTAGTGGTATGGACACACTTCTAAATCCTTGCTTTTCAGAGAGATGTAATGTGCAATCCCGGATGATAAAACATTGAACTCAGCAAGCTGTTCTCTGCCTGACAACCAGGTAGTGATTAACTTAAATGATGCCTCACGCAGAGTATTTCAGTGTCTAATGAACTTCTGGGTAATACTGATTGCAATCAGTTCTCTGTCCAAAACTCACAAAATGATGGCTTTTTTTTCTTTTGCAAAACAATTCAGCAACTTTAAGCATACATCTTCTGCCAACCTTCCAATGAATATTAATCTACTCATAATAAACTGTCTTATGAATAATTCCAGTTCTATAAAATGAGTGAATTTAAGATATTGCAAAGTTAAATGAACCATTAGTGATGTATCTCTTGTAAATATTGCCAATTATTGGATGTTGTTTCAGAGAGCTCTCTGTCACGTTATTTTATTCCTTCATTTATGAACGTGTTACAAAGAATGTTTAACTTTTTTTCCTTATCTATCTTTTTGTCTCTATTGAAGTGTAAGATGGATCTATGTTGGATAACAATGGTTATGGCCTGTTGCTAAGCAGGAGAAAGACTGGATTGTTACCATCCACTGAAGAACAGAAGGCAGGAGATGAAGTAATGTGATTAAAATGAGGGCTAAGGATGCCCAAGTTAAGATTTTTGGATCTTAAATTACTTTCCTTACTCAGGACAAGACTTTCAGCCTATCTCAGCTCCTCATATTATACAATAAGGATGATATTCCATATTTTGTTTTAAAATTTTGTTCTTGACGAGAATAGTTGGGCGCATTTCTGCAGCACTGTGCTCCTTAGCTCAGGGAACTGAGTTCCACGACCTGATTTTTAATAACAAAAAGTTTGCAAAGCTTAAGCAAATTCTTAGATAACTTTCATTTAGTTTATTTTTTACTTTTCTCAGCTGTTTCCTCAGATTATGAACATATTGCTGTGCCCCTTTCTCTCAGACCTGCTTTCCATCTTTCATCTTGGTGGGTGCCATTAACTGCTATCTGTGAAGCCTCAGGACCCCAAAGAAGTGGCAGGGGGTGGGGAGGAGGGTCCCAAACTCAGATGGTCTCCATGGGTACTTAACCATATGTTAGTTAGTCCCTGATTTCTGTGAGGCCTCTGCCTTCAGGGAGCTTCATCTGAATATTGGAGAGGCAAATATCATGCAAAGGCAGCCAACCAGCAGCGTGCCAAGGGGTAGCCTTGAGAAGAAATATGTTTTTTTTTTTAAACTGCTACTGGTATATAAAGCTCAGCACACAAGGGCAGTCAAGGGAGTGTTGGCTCCACTGGCTCATACACCTACAACTGCAGGTGAATGGGAGTTCCCCAAAACTCGAGGGATTAGAAGGAAAAGAGCCCAGGGTTCTTCCCAGAGTAATGATTTGTCTTGGATGGGGCTTTTGTGTCTTTCACCTTGACCACTGTGAATGGCTGATGGTCTCTGCAAGATGCCCTGATGTGGTTCCTGTCTCTGTACCCTCTTCAGGCACTCCCTGTCCTGTGAGAAAGCAGCACACACCCAAAGAGGTGGAAACCTGTCCACCGATGTCTTCAAATTAATTCTCTAATTCTAAACAAATCAATATTATCTTAACAACATGTTATTTTCCCATTGTTCTCTTAGTTTGAAATGTGAGTTACACATTTCTGTAGCTGAGCATCAGATAGGCAAGAAGGTGATCTGCTTTTGGAATTCAGAAAAATAGTCAAACCATGTGAGCTTAATAATTAATCACTAAAACTGCAGTGAAAAATTTCTTAAACTGCTTTCTTAGAAATAAAAGGTCTAGTAAACTGTGGAAAAAGCAATTTTAAAGAAAATGTTTATAGCAGTTAGATGATTTATTCCCTAGAAACCATTCTCAGCTTGACTTTTTGGAAGCTCTCAGTAAAAAAAATAAATTACTGCTTTAAGAAATGCAAGATTTTAAAGTAGACAATAAAGCCATAACGACAGTGGCCTACTTCAATCTGCAATTTAAAGCATATTAAATAACTAGACTCTTTGTATTTAAAGCTTTTAAAGCTGCTGTTATGGCTGATTATAGGAATATCTTCATAATTGCTGAAATTCATCTATTTATATTGTTGAAGAATGTAACCTGCATGTGGAGAAGCAAATGGAGAAGAAAATGCTCTGGGTTTTTTGTTTGTATCATTTAATCCAGCGATGGGAGTGAGAGTTTCCCTTGAGTGAGCACAGCTCAGAAAAGATGCTTTGTCAGCAAGTTGCCTCCTTTTTAAAAAGCTCCCTGTGATCCCCATGGTGCCGGTGCCTGGGCTCTGGTATCACCCAACTGGTGATTCCACAGTGTGGAGGCTTCCTCAGACTCATCAAGCTGAAAACCTCCAACTAATTAGAAGTTGGCTGTACGGTAGGCATAAATCCATTTCCTCTGAGAAATGAGGTGAGACATGAATCTCTCTGCTTCCAAACCTTGAATGGTTAAAGAATTTAGCTATTTCTAAAAAAAATATGCAAGCTGTACAGAGACAGATAAGCTTTGCTTATGAATAACATTACCCTATAATTCTCATCTGACGCTCTTCTCCTTTCTCTGCCATTGCTACGAAGATCGCAAAGTAGATAATGGAGCCATTTGTAAATTAAACAAAATGGTTTTTATAAATTACTCTAACATTTCAATTTGTTTCTCCTTTTTTTCCCACTTTGGACTAATTTGGACCCGACTTTTTTCTTCTTCACTCCTGGTAGCCCACCTCTCAGCGCAGGGCCTGTTCCGTGCCAACTCCTGCAGGGGAGCCCCTGGGGCTGAGTTGGGCATCGCTGCATTTCTTTGTCACATAACTGTGTCCTTGTGTCACACAACTTACCCCATCCAATAGTCCTATTTCCATCTTAATTTAGATGAAAGTTACTCTTTACATCAACTTTCCACGAAATATTGCAAGCTTGAGAGAGTTGGGGGCGTTCAGCCTGGAGAAGAGAAGGCTTCAGGGAGACCTTAGAGCCCCTTCCAGTCCCTAAAGGGGCTCCAGGAAAGCTGGGGAGGGTCTCGTGATCAGGGAGGGGAGCGATGGGATAAGGGGAAATGGTTTTAAACTGAAAAAGGGGAGACTTAGATGAGATCTCAGGGGGAAATTCTTTGCTGTGAGGGTGGTGAGAGCCTGGCCCAGGTTGCCCAGAGAAGCTGTGGCTGGCTGCCCCATCCCTGGAGGGGTTCAAGGCCAGGTTGGAGGGGGCTTGGAGCAACCTGGTGTGGTGGGAGGTGTCCCTGCCCAGGGCAGGGGGTGGAACAGCATGTTCTTTAAGGTCCCTTCCCACCCAAACCATTCTGTGATTGTATGATGTCACTGTCCCTCTGGTATCACCTTGTTTTAAAGACTCATAGTGGTTCTTCCCCTTGAGGGGTGCTGGTGCTGAGAACAGATGGCTCCTGTCATGGTGTGGTGGTTTGGACTGGATTGACCAATGGTGATGTGCTGGATGCCTTTTCTCTGCACCCCCAGTGGGTAGGAATTTGGGCAATTGCAGCCTGAAGGTGCTGCCTTCTCCATTTCCATTTGGTGATTAATAGCTCTGCTCTCTGCAGGAGGTGGCAGCCGATTTCCTTCTGCTGTCTCTGAACCTTCAGGTTCTCATTCAATCTGCAGGAGGACATAGGAGGGGAAGACCCCCTACCAGTCTGTACTTGCAGGTAAACCAGCCACATTTCACTGGAGAAACCCTGTGCTTGGGAGAGGTGTTTCATAAAATCCAATAAAATCTGTACAAACCAAAATTCTTCCAGCAAAGCTCTGGCCGCTTCTCCTGTACCAGGGTGTACATCCATCCTCCACACACACGTGGATGGGAAGGTCAGGAAGGGGAAAAACCGGAGCTGGTTTGTCGAGGTGATTATTCAACTTTGTTCTGGTATAGAAAATTAATTAGTCTATTATCAGGGGCTCAGCAGCAGCAGGTTGCCATGTGGTTCTCATGCGTGTGGGTGTAGTCCTGAAGGTTTTCTGGATCTTTTAATTACTAGTCATGAGTGTAGCAAAGCCTTGTTGGAGATAAATGCCTTTGGAGGAAAATATTAATACTATCTGGATGGGAGACTGTGGGGAATATTTCCAACCAGGTGCCCGGAGGCAAGACTGCTTGAAACAGTCTCTGTGAGAAATGAAATCAGAAGGAACAATTCCATGGGTTTGAATCAACATTACAACAGCGGTGGGGCTATATACATTATGCTTTTAATTTTAACAATCTTATCAAATCTGGGTACCACAGAGAAGGTTTCAGAGGGCCTCTAGCATTGCCAATATTTTTTTCTCCATTAAAAGAGTCCTTTCATGTGTTTCCTTCTAGGGAAAAAATCCTTCCTGTTTTCACTTGGCTAATCTGGTTTCTTATACAGATTTTAAAGGCTTATTGCTTAAGAACAGAAAACACCTCATCCATACACAAGCTGTGTTACATTCCTCAACTGTCACTGAAAAACACACAGAAAAAAAACCCCTTAATAATTAATATCTTCTTTGGAAGCTGCCTGTACGGCATCACCCAGGACAGGCTGTCATGCTCTTCAGTAGCTTGGACCTGCTAAGGTCTGTGAGGGGTTTCCTGGGCAATAAATATCTGGTCCATAACCCTTATATATTTTTTAATATAAAATAAAAAAAAAAAGAATTTAACAAGCTTTCAGGTGTGGTTGCTCAGGTGGTTTCAGGACATCGCCTGGCTTAAGCCAAACCCAGAGCTCTACAAAAGTCTGAATCTGGATTTATTCAACTTGTCAGAGGAACCTCAGTCTTTGTCCTACTCTTGATGTACAGCTCCTGCTTCATTTGGTAGGAAAATAATTTCCTATACTTTGGGACATAATATTTCCTCAAAAAATGGCACATAAACATAGAATCATAGAACGGTTTGGGTTGGAAGGGACCTTAAAGATCATCTAGTTCCAATCCCCCTGCCATGGACAGGGACACCTCTCACTAGACCAGGTTGCCCAAAGCCCTGTCCAGCCTGGCCTTGAACACCTCCTTGAACACTTGAGGTTTCTCTTTATTTGGAAACTCAAAGGACTGAACAGTGTAAATGTTTCTTCTACCCCCAAGCTCTGTGTTCCAGCAGCCATGTGATTATTTTAGGCTGAGACTTTCCAAAAGCTGATCCTGCAAAGGCATGTGAATGAGATGGGAAATGGGGCATAGTGAGCCAAAAGTGTTCACCACTTTCTGTGGGATGGGGGGGTTGTGGGGGGGTGTGGAACGTGGCGGAAGGGACTAATTGGAGCAGCAGTAGCAATAAATGCACTGATTCTTGACCTTTCAGAATAAAAATCCAGCACTTAATTCTGAAGTGGAGAAATACCCTCAGCATTATCAGTATTTTGTCTGCAGCTTTGAACAAATACACTGAAAGAAGCAGCATCAAGTAATAATAGCCCTTCCCTACAATCACCAGCAGATTAGTGGCTAGAACAGTGTTTGTTACCTGTGATGTTACCTCTGATGTTGTGTCGTCTCTGGCAAACCTTAAATGTCACAAAGAAAGTTAAAACTGGGGATTTTGAGTCCCCTTTTCCACCCCCCCCCCCCCCAAATAGCCAACTGTTTTCTTTTGTGACAATCTTTAGATCATATTTGTGTAATTGCAGGTAGAACTTTCTGCAAGTAGTTTTTATTCTGAAGACAGACATTAGTTAAAAAAAGAAACAACAGAAAAGAAATCTAATAGCCTGTAATAACTCATAATGTCAATTCCTAAATTGTGTTTCTGCGGCGCTGAGATTGGCACTGAGATTATAGAAACGCTTTCCTCCAACTGAGGATCTGAAAGACCTGCATGTTTTATTTTGTTGATGAAGACAAATTCTTCAAATGTTCAGTTGCATTAGGTTAATGTCTGGGTGTGTTTCCTTAGGAATACGATGATAAATTAAATTGGCTGGTGTTTGGTGTACGGGTATGCAGTCGGTCAGTATGAGGTTTCAGGATAATACGTAGAAATTATCTACCTGTAAAGATATTCTATATGTAACAGTTCACATCATGGGTGTTGCTGCCATCACGTCTGCTGGCTTTTCTCCCCCCGCAAGTTCAGTTGTGGGATCTTGAGCTTTTCTAGGGCTACCTTTGCTTTCTATGTAGAAATTTAGTTGAAGCAATTGGTAAAATAGGGTTCTACCAAACCTTGGTTTCATCATGTAAGAAACATTCATTTGTGAGATAGTTTAAAACTTGCTTTTCTTGTAACTGAGCTTCTTTGGTCTCTCTTTCTTTTCATTATTTTCTTTCCTTTACCATCTTACAGTTCTCACTTATTTTTGAGTATCCATCTTTCTCTCCCCTTGGTTTCAGTCATCCTTCTTTCCATTTTTTATCCTTCTTCTTGATGATGTTTCATCAGTCTGCTCTCCCTGCTTTTTCTTAACATTGTTTTCTTTTCATTTCCTTTTGACATTATTTTCTTGGCATTACTTTCTGGATACATGTTTTTAAAAAGCCCCAATGGGAGGTGGGGTGTCAAGGTGGAGGGAGGTAGTTCTCTCTGTTCAGAAAGCTGGTTTCTGTTGCTAGCCTTCCACTCACTTTCAGTTCACAATTTCTTGCAGTTGAATCCAGATTTTGGACCTGCATAATGACTAAATTCATATCTGAACCTTGTTGGGAAGGTGATAACCTTCAGCCCGTTCAGCTCTTGTTGGGTCAGTTTCAAGAGGGAACCTGGTGATGCTCCTCTGTCCCTGTCAAGCACTGATTGGATGTTGATGGAAAGTATTGTGGTAATCTCATCCCTCTAATTCTGGACCGCTATCAAAAGAGGCGGGGGGGAAATGTGATTCAGAATGTATTTGACTCAAGATAATGTCTATCCTTCCTGCAAATGCAGCCTGACCATCTATGGAAGAAATATGATCTATTTAGTTTCATATTTCAAACTACTTCAGTCTCAAGCAGAACAGCAGTAATGAATCACTGACCCTAGAAAAATATCACTGATTTGATTAATTAGCACTTTAAAGAACTCTTCAGAAAGGAAACTTTCAAAGGTTGGAAATAATGTTGGTATTTTAGTTGTCCTTGCATTAACTGGAATCCTAAGAGAAATTCTGACATGATTTTTATGGGAATTACTTTCCAGCTGGTGCAGTGTAACCTCTGATTAGACCACCCCTAGCAGAAATATTGCCACACGTAAACCAGAAGGGAAATTCAAAGGGAAGTAGATTTCATTTAACCGAGTTGGAATTTCTCTTTAAAATTAACTTTTTAAATTTAGAAAGCATAGGATCTATCCAGGACAGATAACGTATGCCTTCCTTTTTATTCATGAAGATAGCGAAATATGATTCACTGCTATTTTCAATGAGATCTGTCACACACTGATACTTCTGCCAGTTTCATCCTTCAACAACACAACTGCCCGGCAGCGAAGAAAAGGCACGTTCTCCAGTTCTCTGCAGGAGTTGCTCGTATGGGGTAGTTTGTGGTGCTCAAAATTTCTGATGAGAGAGGCGAGAACCTCCACAGAGGGACAGAATACTTGGGAGCTGACTGGTGCTGTTGCAGGTGATCATCTTCACCTCCCTGCTGTGTTGACAATCTAGCGATGCGGTGTTGGCTCTGGGGACTTGCCTGAGTCTCCTCAGTGAACCAAATGAACTATTAATGAGTTAGAAAAGGCTTTAAGTGTAATTTTTTTGCTACAGGGAGAGTGAAGCCTTGCACGTGACCGGTGAATGGTGGAGAACAGCTCTGGAGTAGGGTTGCTCAGCAGATTCCTGGAGGTGACTGTGGTCAAAGCTCTCCCCACAGAAGACAGGGCTGCTGGTGTCTGTAGCAGTCCACAAAGACTCACAGTCAGACGGCAGCCTGGGGAGAAGGGAGGGCTCATCTCTGCTGGTTGCCCTGAAGGGGCTCTGGCTCAGAAATAGCCTTGCTGTCACCTGGACAGAGACACCCAGAGTAAAGAAAACTGGGCAAATTTCAGTGGAATTACAGAAAGAAAAAAAAAGTAATCCCAACCTCCTCCTGCTGCTGTGGTCTTCTCTCCCATCCCTGCACTTTGTGACTTATTTTCCCTCGCTCTTTCCACTGGACCTGACTTGTGCCGCAGCCGATTTCTTATCGTCGTGTTCCCACAGAAAGCAGTGGTGACAAGCAAACGCCTTTCAAAGCTCTACAGGCTGTTACTTATCCTTTTATCAAGATTGCTGTTTTGAAAGTGATCTTTATTTCTTTTTTTTTTTTTTAATGCTTTCTAGTAGACCAAAGCAGAATTTCAAAGAGGCTGGTGTGAAAGGCATGTAATGCTCTGGCAAGTCCCCCAGTCTCCGTTGCCTTGTTGCTAGAGGTGTCTCATTGAGACCTGGGAAATGGTTCCCAGTGTCCTTCAAGAAGTGGGGGGCTGGGTGATGGGCACCAGATAAACCCTCTTTGGGTCCAAACAAGAGATGAAACACCAGGAGCGGTGTCAGAAATGCTAGCCAACTGCTTGGATTTGGTTGCCCTTTATGGGAGCTGGACAACCACCAGACTTGAATTGGGTCTGATCATCCCGGTGGTACGAGCCAGGGAGGGACGAGCTGACCAGCACTGTAACGGGGTGTGGGGAGTACTCCCATGGCAAATCCCGGGAACCCCCCATGCCTGGCATCTGCCCGATACAGCTCACGAAGCGCACAAATAGTCTTGGGTTTATTGAACCTATGGATTTCATGAAACCTGTACGTTCATTTAATGAATTCAGTTTTCTAAGAATTAAGTTTGTGTCTGTTCCTATAAGGTGCCAGGGAGAAAAGCAGGTTTCATTTTTATTTCCTTTAGGAATGGACATGTTCTGCACTAATTTAGAAATTGATCTGAAAACAATTTACAGTATTACCTTTGCATGATGTAATGTTATTACATGTTAATTAAATTAATTGCAATATGTTAACTGGTGATTAGTCAAATGCACTTTAATTGGATAGGTGGCATTGCGGCACTGGGAATAAAGCGGCAGACACGTCTTACAGCTCTCTCCTACCTTTGGGTTGGCTACGTATGCAGTAAGTAGGCTTTGCAATTTACGTTGCTGAACTTTACATGAGCATTTTTCTGCCTATTGTGCCTCTGGGATATCCTTTGATCCATGCTGCTTATGTTTTATTGGATTAAAACCACTTTAATAACTGCAGAAAGCTGTGTTTGGATTAAGGAGGAAAATTAATGCTATGAGGAAGGAAATAATGAGACTGATCCTTTGCTTTGCTCCTCTGACTCGTTGCACAAGCAAAGTCTCTCTGTCAGTGTGTGGGACTGGCTGACACGGGCATTTCTGAGTTCTGTCGACCATCACGTGTCAGTCGGGGAAAGGAAATGCTTACTACACTTTTTCTTAAACTTCTGCAGAAATTTGTCATTCACAGTTGCATGCGGGCAAGGGAGGTGTCCCTGCCCAGGGCAGAGCGTGGGACTGAATGGTCTTTAAGGTCCCTTCCAACCCAAACCATTCCATGATTCTACTTTGTCCTCAGTGACTTGTCCCTCAGTTCCTGCAGAGAAGCTTCAAACGGGGCTCGGGCGCACGGGGTCAGGCTGTAAGGCTGCAGCACTTACAAGGATGAACTGAAAAGTGGATCTCTAACTGTTTTATTTTGGATTATATCTATGAGTTGAGAACTGAAATCCTCACCCACGGCCGGTGAGAGGATGCCCATATTACTACTGATGAAGTTACAACACGGAGGATGGGTAGAGAGTTTGGGAAGAGAGGGAGGACGCATGTTCATTCAAAGACAGGGGTTCACTTGTATTTAGGAGGAACATCAAGCTCCTGGAGAATCTCGTGTGTTCTCACAGAGGCAATGCATGTGCTCTCCCTCTTTTTTCTTACTTATTCTCACACTAGGTCAACTCATAAGCTCCTTCTTTCCCTTTAAACTCTCTTTAATGTATCTCAAGGTCTGGGCTTGATCGCAGCCTATTTTGGCGTTTGAGAAATGTACTTAAAAGCCTCACTAAAAAAAGAGAAGGCCAAGAGGATTTCCCAGCCCTGTACCCAGAGCCCCCAGAAGGAACAGCCCGTTTGTGGGGCTCCATGAATATTGCTGCTAATACTCGGAGCGCGGTCACACTCATCTGCACCCTTCATTTGGGCATTAGCCCCGCAGCCGGGGAGCAGCGCTCTGCCTGGGCCGCACCACGCTTGGCAATTTCCTCTGATTGCTGGAGTAAGTGGTGCATAGGAAAGAAAGCTGCCTAATGACAGGGCCCTGATATGAGGGATCTGGAGATTAATCAGGCACATCACTTTCTTTTTTTTTTTTTTCCTGTAGGAAACAGACAATTTCTTTAAAATTAATGGCTTGGAAAACTAAAAAACCCACATCTTGACGGATTTGCTTGGCCGCAGGGAAATCCTGCTCGGTTCCCTCCCAGGGAGTGGCGCTTGCCAACACCGGCTTTGGAAAGTCTTGGGAAGTCCCAGGTTTCCCTCACGATGTCTCCTCGCAGCCCCGATTGCTGCTACAAAGCAGGGAGTCAAGAGAGAGTATTTTATTTTTTTTGTTAAGCCTGCTATTATTGGTATTCAACAAACAATAATAATGTAATCAGAGTGATCAAATCTTCAAGTACTGTCAAGTCAAATTATTTCTGGAAGATGAAAGCATGAAATGTTCTGTGCTTCTGGCAGGTTTTTTGCTACAGAAAGTGAACAAAGTGGAGAGTTTGATAACGCATTGATGTTACCGGTTTTAAGCGGAGCTGTGTGAAATGCTGCATTTCCCTGCCACGGGATCGGTGGGGATTTTGTTGCTGTTTGGTGTGTGTGTGGGTTTTTGCTCCCAGTTCTCATCATTTCTCCTCATGCTCAGCTCTTGCATAAAGCTCTGTGTCTCCCAGCAATGCAGCATCTCACCTGATCTCCTGGTACTGCCTGGGGGCCCGAGCTTCACGATGGACCAGGGAGCTGAAAAAACTGCCCTTCACCATTAAAATCTCAGCAGGGATTTGGGGAACCACACACAGCTGTGGTTAAACGTTTGGGTGTCTGTAAAACTCTTCAAGAATTAAAAAGGGCCAGTTAAAAGACTTTGATCATTTATTTGTCCAAAATGATAAATACAAGACTTTCTGTCTTTTTTTCTAAGGCGTATAATGTGGAATAAGGGGAACTGAAAAGAAAATAAGGCCCTGGGGGTGCAGTGTGAGCTGTGGTCCGGACTGGGCTACTGGGGTTCAAGATAAGAGGAGAGTCTGAAACACCCATGGGATCACAGAGAGGGACAGCTTGCCTCCCTGTACCAAAGGAAAAATAATTGGCAGACTCAAAGTAAAATAAGAAAGCAACATAAGAGAGAAACAGCAAAATTCAGAGGGATTGCAGAGGAGTGTAAAAATAGCACTGACATTTTGAGAAATATTTAAGAGATATGGGTAACTGAGATGTTTGTTTGAAGTGCTGAAGAAATATCTACCCCTCAGTTCTGACTGCTCAGATAGGCAGGGACTGGTCCCACACCAAAGTGGCATCACTTGGTGATGTGGGACAGACACGCCTGTGCTGCGTCCCCCATGGATGGAGAGAGGTGCCACCGCTTGTCCCTGCACTGGGGACCTCCAGAAGGCTGCCTGCTGACCTGGGCAGTGGGGCCAGTGGTCAGTGGGCAATCTCTGGTCCAGCCCCTGGCAGAGAGGGCTCCGGCTCCCCGGTGATGCTGACTCACATTGGGTGCAGCTTGAGGGGTGATGCTCATGGCTGAGGGGGGAGGAGTAATTCCATTTATTTATTTTAATTTTTTAGTGAAAGAGCTGCTTCATGTAGTCCTGAGAAAACCTCTACCTATGGCAGGTGGCAGCCTCCACTGGAAAGGCTTCACTGGCAGCCTTCCACAATGGAAATATTATACTTTCCCCACCTGCTGAGAAACTTTTGGAGTTCTGCTGGCGTGCTACTGTAAATATGGAAGGATTTTTAATGGGAGAGCTTAGGAGAGGGCAGGCAACAAAGTTAATCATATCATTATCTAAGTGGATAAATAACTCTTTAGGAATGGCATTGAATTCTCATTGTCTGACGGTATTACTAAAAAGGTTGGCCGTATTCCTTAGAAATATTTGTACTTGGGATTTTTTTCTTTAGAAAGTTACTAGGGAATTCAGTTCAGCTCTTTCCACCAAGTCCCCCTCTGTCCCAGCGTGGTCTAACAGGGTTGTATAGTTTTCTCTGAAAGACCCCATGAAGAACTCGAAAAGGACTTAAAAAAAAACGCAAAGCCCAAAAACCAAACCCCAAAGAAACACATAAAAGACTGTGAAGGGCTCAGGAACCTTCCTCCCCACTTTTACTGGGGTCACAAGAAGAGACACAGAGAACTCAATTACCAAGAAGAAATACCGTGGAAGATGTAATTGCCATCTACCAGCAGGACCCTCTCGAATTGATTACTTTTTCCCTTCAGGAGCTTGCTTGTCAGTTGAGCTTTGCTTTCATTAAAGTACTTCTTTTTCTTTCAATTTTCGTCAGCTCAAAAATATCCAAAAAAGAAAGGTAGAGGTTTTTTCCCTCCCTAGTAGAATAGCACTACCAGCAGTTGCTTGGACTATTTTTAAATTAAACAGTGTGGGGGAATTTTCTAATAAGAAGAGAGGATTTCAGTCATTATTACTCTCCCTTAAAGCCCAAGCCCCAAGCAGACCATTTTCCCCACCTCCAGCTCCCCTCATGTTAGAAGAAAGGCACAAGTCTGATGTTGGGCCAGGTACTGTGGGTTTTTCTGGGGGGTTGTTTTGTAATGTAAGATGTTTTACTCTTGTCTTAAATTGGCAAATCTCAAGGTGTCTGGAGAATTAAACTGCCTTACAAGCCTGATTGCAAGTATTTACTGAGCACTAATAGTGATTTATTTATTTATTTTTAATGAGCGATACCAAGATAGCTAGATGTGTATTCCTTCCAAAAACTGGCATTAACTGATTTTTTTAAAGCTGTGTAGAAATTCTCCTCTCTGTCCCTGTCTCTCTTTCCATCTTCCCATCTTCTTACAAAAATTTGAGTTCATATCCATTTGTACATTAAAAATAGCCATTTATTTTCCTACAGGAGAAGAAAGTAATAATTTCTGATTCTGTGTCAGTGACTTCTTAGTATGTATTTCTTTAAAATGTATTTGAATGTTTTCTAAGGGCTAATCTTATAAAAATAAAGTTAAGAAAGTGCCATTATGGATGGATGAAATAACAAGGAACGTTATTATTTGAATGAAAGGAAGTGATTTGAATGCAGTAATGGCTGGTTTAATGATAATGATTAGCCAGAAATACTTTGGACCAACATATATTTATTTATTTATTTTTAGGTAAGCTGGATGCATATTTATAATTTACAAGGTACATTTGGCACAGCAGAAGCAAGTGTTCAGAAGCAAAGCAGCAGACTTCTGTGATACTGCTACCAAGGCTTATGAAACAAAAGTACACGTGCTCCAAGGGTGGGAGAAAGGATGTCACAGAGGGTTTCTGGTTGTTTTTTCTTTTTTAAGGACTCTGATCAGGTCTATCAATGAGAGGGGGAAAAAAGTGTAGATGATTTTATGGCAGATGAAAAGGGAAGTACCTTGTCTAATTGTATTAATAAACAAAACTATAGTATTCACTTGTAACCATAACTAGTGCAAAATCATTGTTGGTGTAAGGGTTTGAGATGAGAACCTATGGTGTTATTTTTAGGGTGGTATAAGGTGTCCTTTTTTTCCTGAACATATTAAAACAGACAAAGAAAAATGAATGGAGAGGAAGAGAAATCCAGCAGGTGGCTCTTGCAGGAGGTACCACTGGTATTACGAGAAGTACAGTGGGTGTTTATGGGGCTCCAAGGGCATACGAGAAGGATTCCAGTTCTTCTGGTGCTTGTCACCAGCCCAAAGCACTGTGTCGCTTGGTCATTTTTGCCGTGCAAGGTCAGGTTAATGCACAATCTTTGTGCTTTCGCATGGCTGAAATTCAGCCACTGTGAGCTCACCTCGTGAGTGGCAGAAGCTGTTTTGTTGTGAGATCTTCCTGACCTGGGGCTGGGTCTTACTTAAGAGATGTCCCCGGGGGTGACCTCAAACACGTTCGCGTTCAGACCCTCTTGCAATGCTCCACGTCTCTGGAGCAGTTTTGCTTCTCTCTGCTCCTGACAGCTGACTTTTGGCATCTGCAATGAACCCTTCTGCAAAAGAAGCCAAGTGAAGAAGGTTCTTGATGTCAGCTCGTAGCCCGTAGGAAAACTCATTAAGAGATGAGCCGCTCCACAGACTGTTCTGAAAAAATAGAAGTTCTGGCACAAGGAAGATTATTATTCAACAAAATGATTTCTTCAAGCAGCAAACAAAACACAAATCGAACCTGTGATGTGAATGACATTGTGAAGAAGCATCAGTTGGGAATATCGACTTAAAAGAGCAAGTGCATCTGCCCTGGCCGCGGGAGCATGGGGTCTTTGTGGAGCCCTCCTTCCCCAGAGCACGGCAGGGATCAGAGGGAGTCTCTGGCTGTAATGAAGGGAAGAAGGCAAGAGAGAAAATAATGCTCACTTCTGCCCTCCGGTATTTCCTTTTAACACCAGAGGTGTTGTCCTCTTCAGCTGAGCAAAACATAAATAAGTTATGATGCTGATAATGCTCAACCCAAAGACAGAAATGTGCGTCTTAGAGATCTCTGGAGAGAAGAGAGCATGCATTTACCGACTGTGGACAGGGATAAAATCAGTCCTTGAAGGTTGGTGGCTTTGTTTTTTTGTTTGGGTTTTTGTGGTTTTTTTTTATTGACCAAAGTGTCAGGAAAATAAAGAGGGAAGATGAATTCCAATGGCTAGATGAAAAACAACAGCAAAAAAAACCAACCCAAAAATGAATTTTAAGATTTTCGAAATCAGTGGAATCAGCGTAAATGTCTCAGAGGGGGAAAAACAAACCTGAAAACCAAAGTTAAAACCATCCTGAGCAAACCTCTGAGTCTCGGAAGGAGAGGGGAGGCTGCCTGGCAGGGGCCCAGAGAAATACTGCAACACTGGGGTACGGGGTGATCTTCTACAGCCTGATTTTGAGTGATGGGAATAAGGTTTTGTATTTGCTGCTCAAGTCAGTGTCGTGTACTGGGATGACACACCACAAGAAACTGCAAGTAAAAGTGTACAAGTAATTAATTATATTTTTTTTTGTGGTAATTTACCTGTTAAAAGACCTGGAAAACCAGTACAGAAGAAACGACAACTACTCCACCACTTTCCATAGCCTTTCCCAGTCTTGCCCTTTGGACTTTCTCTCCTTAACGGTTTTGGAGATAAGTATGTGATCTGGTACGCTGTCTCCACCACTGAATCCAGAATAATAGTGATGTTATTTAAGAGCAATAATCTGGGAAGAGAAATAATTAGGTAACAAAAGTGTATTAAAGTTACTACAATGTGGATGAAGCTCATAAAAATGAAATTGCTCGGCTGATAAAGCGAAGTTTTAAGCTTGCAATGAGCTTTGACATAACGGTGTTAATATGGGGAAGTAAAACACCTAATTGAGAAGCTAGAAGCATGTATTTGTACCTTGCAATAATGTGCACAAAGCAGAGGTAGAAATGATTTTCCACCTTCTGCAGAGACCAAAGTGCCCACGACTCGCCCTCCCTCCCCTCGTGATTTTTAAATAACCAGAGCTCGGTGTAACCAACTGTCTCCTGACGCTGCCTTTGCAACCAGCCCTTCTCAGCCATTTGTGAAAATAGCGTGTGGGCTGATGGTAATTAGGTGCCTCAGGAAAAGTCTGTCCTTGGCAGGAAACATTGCTGTCTCCTCCCCGATGGGTTTGGTGCCTGTTGTCTACAGCAGTGGGGTGGTGGGTGGGCGCAGCACCTTGCAAACCCTCCCACTCGGCACCCAGAACGTTCCCGTGGGGCATCGCGTCTGCAGCCAGAAGCCGTCTCCTTCTCTGGTGAAAGATGTGACCACCCTTCCACGGACCAGCAGTCGCTGTGGGTGCTGGAAACAGCAGCTCTGAGACAGAAAATTGCATCCTGGGGGCAGTTTTGAAGACTTTCTCCAAGACATGCTGTGATGACTGACTGTTTCCAGCCCACTGCAAAGCTGGCCACGCTTTTTGTTGTTCTCCAATGTTACCTGCATTTCAGAGCTGCTCCTGTTGTTCCTCTTACTGCTAGGGTCCACCACTGAGTTCCAATAACGCAGGTCTCAGGAAGGACTTGTGACTATCAGATAAGCGGTGGGGCTGCTCTGCTGTCTGATGTCCTATCAGTTAATGCTGCCTTCTCTGGAAAACTGAGCTTTTCTAGGAGATTAAGCAGTAACAAATGTTTTAGGGCTGTAAGAACTGATAGAAAGACTCATCTTCTTCCCACTTTCACGCAAACCACAGTGTTAAAATGCTGAGTGGTCTACGGCAGTGAGAGGAGGACAATTTTCTATCCTTCCAGGATAAAATGCAACTTCTATTTGAGAGTAAATAAAAAGTTGCTGAGTACGTGACAGTGTTTTGCTGGACCGTGGTGTCTTCTGCCAGCCCTGTCAGCGCTATGGAGCATGTGGATTTGATTACCGCTCTTCGCCTTTTATTAATAAACCAACTACCAGTGGGCACCAAGAAAAAATGTGAATCTTTATGGTATAAACCCTACTGTTTTTCCAGTCTTTCCACAAGGGAGTTCATCTGACTAACCATCAAGTATCTCTTTAGAGCAGTAGGTAGATGTGAGATGGCACCATCTGTTGTTTGTTGTTTTGGAATCCACAGCTTTTTGACTAGTGAGATGTTTTGAGCTTATCACATACGTATTTTGCTGAAATTCAGCGAAACGGTTAATTTCTAAGCAAGATATTGAATTCATTGATCTATCTTCACTGAGAACCTGGAATGCTCAAAATTTCTTCCTAGGTACCTGAGGTACCCAAAATGTGTGTGAGACGTGGTGATGCAGAGGGCCAGATCTCCAGGCTTTCAGTGATGGCTGAAGAATGTAAGTTGGGAAAGCATCCATATTCTGCAAAGTTAAAAATAAGAGACTCCTACTGATTCTCTTCTGGGGCATACCAGCTGAGATCCAATGTCTTCTCTTCTGGGGCTTACCTGCTGCAGTCCAACATTTTTGCTTCAAACCCTCAACACTAAGCATGTGCCTTAGTATTTTGGAGGATGAAGAAGGTGCAAATCTGACTCTGAGAAGGCTGCTTTTCCACAATGTATCTCCTCTGAGATCCACAGATTCCTTCCAGGCAATCTGTAGACTCTGAGAGACAGGAGGGAGGGAGTAGTCAGCAATGCCAACCAGTAGTATCTCCTGTGGAAAGCCTCTGGACCCGGAGGAAGCATCTATGGATTGCTTGGTCCCAAACTCACGTGGAAAATTTTGGAAGTCTTTTAAAGGAAAGCCCCAATCTGTGAATGTTCTCATGAGTGCTCTGGGACAAAGCGTGGCCAGAAATAGAGATGTTTATCCTACAGGGTTTTTATCCTTCTGCCACTGTGGGGTAGAAGCGGGAATGGCTATCAAAGAAGGTTGAAATTAGACCAAACAGAGATGTGTTCCATCTGACTAGTTAAAAAGCAAATCTTGCCTCAAATGACTGTGCTCTTCGCTCTTCAATTCAAAAGGGAAATGTTTCCAGCTACTTAGTCTCTTGCGTGAGCATACAAAATATGCCATTTTTTATATTTCTCATGGTCTGAACGCCTTTCTGTTTCTTTTCTTAGCTGCCTGAATTGATCTTCCTATATGCAAACCCTGCAGAGCTTTACTCTGGACTATGCATTAGTCGTTCTGTTTGAAAGAAAAAAGGCATGTTTGACTTCTGCATCCAGCATGATTAGAATAAATTAGGATTTCAGCAAAGGGGTTTAGCTGTCCCAGCAGTCCTGGCAGCATTAGGAGGACTTGGTTCATTCCCACCAGCAGAAGGTGTTGGTGTCTCCTGGGGATGGAGGAAGCTGCTCCAGCCGTTTCCCCACCCAGAGGTGAGTCTCCTTTCTGTGAGCTGTGACCAGCCCCACTCTCTGGCTGGTGGGGGGCTGTGCTGACCTGCAGTTCTGGGGGTGATGGGACCATCTGCAAAGCCTCAGCTGCTCTATCAAGTCTCCAGGCCGTGGCCAAATCCTGCTGGTTGCTCATCCACCTCTTGTTCTCCCACCGGCTCATTTCAATATCTATGACCTCTTACTCCGGGTCTTCAACCCAAAGAAATTCAGATATCTTGTTGTAGTTTCCTTAAGTGTCTCCCCTTGTTTAACCACTTTTCTCTGCTGTTTGATTTTTCGTTCTCCTTGCCCATCTCCTGCTGCACTTCAGGCTGTCTGTGTCTCCTGGGTGCCCGGCAGTGTCTGATGTGGTTTGTCTTGGGTCACCTCCTGCCAGAGCTGGGGCGGCCTCCCTGGGAACTGGGTGTCTCCAGGCAATCCTCATCATCCCCAGAAGCTGAAAAAGGGCTCCGAGGAAGGCTGAAGTTACGTATCGTACTTGTTTCCCTGCAGTGATTTTGATGGCACTGAAGCTACTATTCATTTGGCTCCTATGTCTTTGATTTCTCTTAATGGGGTTGCCTGGTTTGAGCATCGGCGTTTAATCCCTCTGCCTGGGTGTAGAGGGGCTACTGCTTGGTAGCCACCCTGTCCAAAAAGGAGGGTTTATCAGAGCTTCGGATGAGCTGCACAGGAGAATAAAAAAAGCATCTGGGATCTTGCTGGGTAAAATAAAAGCCGTAGGAACAATCAATCCTCGTGCTACAGACTATAAACTGGTCGCTAGCCGGACTGGAGCTCATTTCCCTTCGTAGCGTGGTATTGCACAATTAGGTGCGTAGGGGGGTTTATTTGATATATTTCTGAAATATCTGCTATTTACCCACTGTTGGAAAGAAATGACTAATGCAGAGGAAAAGGATTAACCCGAGGGACAGACCATTAGTGCAGGTTGTTACGAGAGAGCTCAGCAGAATAAGCAGCTGGCCAGCTCGCTTGTCTGGCTGGCGGCTTTGACAGCTCTGCTTGGGAAGGAGCGAGAGCGGCTCGGAGGGGGTTCCCGGCTCTGCGCTGCCCTGACACAGCCAATCGGACGGGTTAGCACCTAAAAAAATAATAATAAAAATGTGCTTGTGTTCAGGCTTTCTTTCTTGTGCAGCACCAGGTGCCGAAAGATGGCAGAGGAGATCCCCTTTTCTGGCTCCAGCCCCTCCGCACGGTGTGAAAGGAGCAGTTTAACCTGGCAGAGAGGGCTGCAAACCTCGCTCCCCGGGACCCAGGGCTTAGATACATGGAAACAGGGAGGGATTTATTTATCAGGAATTTGCTGAAGCATGTAATTCTGCAGAGATTCTAGTCAGTGCTATCATCTATGGGAGACTTCAGTCTGTTCAAATATACACGGCTACAGATGTGCCTGCGTACAGGGGCTTCTTCTGGGTCATGGAACAGGTTACTCTTCTGTTCGTGTTTACCATACCAAATTAAATTTGTCCCTATGGATGGCTACCGTTACATCCCCTAGTCTGTAAAATAGTTTGGTGCACTGCCACCAGAAGGTTTGGTCATTACCCGATATTGTCTCAAAACAAGGCAACCTCAGCATGAAGACAAGTGGTTCATAGTGTCCTCTGTAAGGAAAGCCTGTAATTTAGATATTAACAAAAGGGATCCCTTTTTGATGGTTTAAACCCACTTTTCAGACTTAAAAATGAAGGTGGTGGCTTTAAACTTTTCATTCCAGTGCTCAATTGGTTTTTTGGCTACCTAAAGTAGACTGTGGCATTGGAGGGCTAACGTGTGCACTAGACATGAGACTGATTAACTCTTCCAGCTGCTTTTTTCCCCCCCCCCCCAAAGCAGTTCCAACTTAAAGTTGCAAGAATTGAAAAAAGTTGTGCCCCAAACACTTTTCTTTCCTATTAACTCTCTTTTGTCATGAAAAGTGAAAAATACTCCCCCCACTTTGCTGACAATGTGAGATTTTTCCAGTTGGGTTGTACCCCTGGGCCTGGTATGGGATGCGCTGTGGGATGAGCCCTCATCCCTTCCCCAACCCATGCTGGAGGAGACCACGGCCCTTCTCTGTCCCTTTCTCACTCTTAGAAAACCCTTCTAAGGTCCAATCTAGATTTTTCTGGCTACGATTTTGGCCTGCTGCTTCTTGTTCTGTCCATGAGGAGCATGAAAAACAGATTAATCCCTCCTTCTTGCCAGCAGCCCTCCTGCATATTTATAGATTATTACCATGTCTCTGCTCCCCCCGTCTCCTTTGTGTTCATTAGCCCCAGTGGACCACCAGTGTCTCCAGCCCACCGGCATCACTGTCGTGTGTTACACCCATCACGGAGCACTGGGGAGAGACCCCTTGAGTCAGTCAATGCTGTGGCTGGAACGGACTGTTGCTGAGGTGACAAGGGGGTTACCGTGCCATCCTCTCGGTGATATACACCATTTCAAGCACATCAGGTTTTAACGTGACCGTAAATGCCCCCTTTCATTCACAGGAGTGTGTAACAAGCTTGTCAGCAGAGGAAGAGCAGGATTGCCATGGGAATAAGCTCCACAAGGAACTGGGGAACTTCTCACTGGAATACAGAGACACCCCTTGCCCTTACAGAAACTGCTGTGAGGGCTGGGCAGGAGGCAGATGCACGTTCGGGGCAGCCCCCGACCAGAACAAAGGGACTTCTGGAGAGGGAGGCAGCAGCTGGTGGTAAGGAGTGTTAGAGATGCCACTTCATTCTCCAGGGGAAGGCCACCTCCTGTCTGAAGTTGAACATGATACAGATCCTGAGTGAGTCCAGAATGTGAAAACTTTCTCTGACCCTTTTCCCTTTTCGAAGCGCGGCTCCAGAGGCAGCGGGGGCCCAGACATCACCCATCTCCCCGCTGGGGGTCTGTCCCCTGCCCCAGGCCCCGCTGCCAGGGCTCCTGCCTGGCTATGGCCATCACCCGAGTGCTCGCTGCCACCTGGGCTTCATCTCTGCTCCAGCAGTGGCCTCGGCATCACTGCCACTCACTGGGCTGGCCGGGAAAAGCAGAGCTCCAGCAGCCAGCATCGCCTGGCTCAGGTGGGGATGCTGTGCCCGCTCCCGCTGTCGCCTTCGGTCCTGCTGTCACCTCTCACTCTGCCATCACCCCTCACCCCTGCCACTATCCCTGTCTCTTGCTGTCAGCCCTCACTCTGCCATCACCCCTCGCTCCCATGGTCATCCCTCGTGTCACCCCCCAGCCCTGCTGTCACCCCTCTCTCTCGCCGTCACCCCTTGCTGGCCGGGCTGCAGCGTGGGAGCGCTGAGCTTGGACCACGCTGAGCCTCTTGCCTTTGGGCTTGTCACCACCCTGCCCACACCGCCAGCCCGGGAAACACCCAGACGCCTCCCCAGCTCCAGGCAGGAAGGCAACAATAGTTTTACTACTATTTTTAAAATGTAGAAAAAAAGAAGCCTAAGCAAAAAACCAGCTGATGCGTGTGAGTGCATCCTTCATCCTGCTGCAGCGTGTCTGGCAGATGAGAAACTCTCCTCTGACTCCAGTGAGCTGGGGCCTTTTGCCACCACGTTACGTTTATAGACTTTCCCATCTAATGTTAGGGAAGTGGTAAGTAAGACTGCCCACTGGTAAGAAATTATAAAGATTTGGATCTATTAATTGGTGCTTTTGGTGGTCTAAGTGACAACACTGATTTGTGCTTTAAAAAGTTAAACGGCTGGTGGGTCTGGGCTGGCCTTTGGCCATTTCAGTGGGCTGATGTTAGCCATGGTTCCAACACAGGGAACAAAGTCTGCTAAGAAATAATCTTTCTTCTAGTCAAGGACCACTGCATTTCACAGCAAACAACCATTTTTTTGGTTGTTTTTCTTGTTGCTGTCATAATGTTTCTGTTCCTCTGTTTACTTACAATTACCAGGAAGTGATTTTTTGAGTTTAACAAATAGCCCAGCACTGAAACATTTAGAAGTGAGCTTCTCTTTATCTGATTTCTGTCACTTTGGAGATTACTCAAACCTGTATTTCCCGGTATCCCTCCGAGGATAATTGCAAGCAGTGTATTTCCCTCATCTCGTGTTTATCCACAGGTTGTAATAATTTGATTTCAAAACTTCTTGGGAATTACACCTTTAACTAAGGTTATCCACTGCCACGGGAGGTCCAGTTCCTCTGCGCACCACATGGCGTTACAGAGGCTGAGGAGAAAAGATTAATTTCTGAGGCTTTTGACTTTCTTCCGTGCAGTTTTAAGAAGTGACAGAGAGCTGGTGCTTTGGCAGGGAAATGTAAGCAATGGTTTTAAACCGTAAAGTTGAAGCGTCCGTTTGTTCTGTGAACTCAGGCTCAGCCCGTTTCTCTGTTGTTCATCCCTTTTTTTGCTGTGATGCTGTCAGCACCTGGAAGAGGGGTGCTCAGCTCCTCTCTCCTCGGGGCCGTGGGAAGGATGGAGGAGAAGGGAAGAGGAATAAGCCCACGAGGAATAAGCAAACAAGTTGCTCGCCCCGGGGGCTGACCTGGGCCAGGGAAGGGAGATGCTCTCGGGCTTTTGCAGAGGTTGGTGCTTGCTCTTCCTCAAATCACTAAATGGAGTGTGGTGACTCCCTCTTAACTGCTAGAGGCCACCTGTGACCAAGTGTCAAAAGCTTAATTTTTAACAAGGAGCTACCAGTGGCTTCTTCCACGGCGTGGCCGGAGCAGCGGGTGCGTGGTAGGGCTGGTGGTGGTGTCCTGGGACTCTTCCCACCTTCTCTGCAGTAGAACTCACAGACATCCCAGTGCCACGCTGGGTACCTGCTTCCCAAAACGCCCTTCTCCAGCAGCAGCAACAGTAATGGGCTCGTCTCCTTCCGGATGCCAGCAAATTCATGTTACTTCTACTGAAGACAGGACAAAGGTTTCATTCGAGGGGGTGTCCATGGGATTGTCACTGTTTGAAGAACCCACAACAACTGATTGTTGTTCAGGCAAGTATTCTATCACCTGATGAACCCTCCCCGCCCAGGAAGGGGAATTAGGAAAAAATAAGGAAACGTGGGGGTTGAAATAGAAACAGATTTCATAGGATAAGACTGAGACCCGGAGCCCCGCATCCCAGGGCTGGCTATAAAGTAAATATT
>VXAK01025583.1:0-11606 GCA_013399435.1 Arenaria interpres | reverse complement strand
TATAGGAAGGACATGAACCTGATAGACGGGGTCCAGAGGAGGGCTGCTAAAATGATCAGGGGTTTGGAGCACCTCTGCTACGAGGACAGGCTGAGGGTGCTGGGGTTGTTCAGCCTGGAGAAGAGGAGGTTCCGGGGAGACCTAATAGCGCTTTCCTAATAGCCCCCCCCTAACATGAGGGGGGCTATGGGAAGGCTGGGGAGAGCCTGTTTACAAAGGCCTGTAGTGACAGGACGAGGGGCAATGGCTTTAAGTTGGGAAAGAGCAGATTTAGATTGGAGATTAGGAAAAAGTTCTTTACTGTGAGCGTGGTGGAGCACTGGAACAGGTTGCCCAGGGAGGTGGTTGAGGCCCCTTCCCTGGAGATATTAGTGTTCAGCATAGCCACAGTTCATGTTAACAGCACCTGAAGTCATCATAGTTGAATTCACGGCAAGAATAGGAGACACCCTCAAGAACTTGGCATTTCTTAGTCAAGTGTTTACATCACTTTTTAATTAGGTATATTTCCAGTAACAGGACTTCAGAATCTTGCCATAGACACAGCTAGAAATTTTAGAAAGCCCAGTATTTTAGAGGCTAGCAAAATATTTAATTCACTGTATTTCAGAACTTTGAAACTGGCCAGTTTTATATAACCAATATAAAATCTTTAATCGGCTTTCATTTATAGTAAATTTCAAGGGGATTAATCAAGTTTATGAGTAAGTCAGGCATGTGCAAGAGGTAATGAAGGTTGTCCTTAATTGTTGAAATCCTGTCCCCATCCCTACATAAAATGCTATTGCAGTTGATTTGTCTACTTTCTTGTGTTTAGTTTTGCAGGTGTTCCCTTGTTCCCGGACCAAAGCATCTGTTGCATATGTGTGCACTGGTGTCCTCGTCAGGCATCAACTAATCAACTTCACTAGGGGTTTTATGGTTATCTTGAACAAGGTAACGCATACACTTCCACAAGAGATGAGGATATGCAAAATCTTGCTAGAGACACTAGAAATTTTTCAACTATGTTCCTTATCATAATTAAGAGAGCTCAGCATACGCATATCTAATACAGTACCTGTCAGCTTGGATGACTTGGCATAAATTGCATTTCCATTGGCCAAGTGCGTGTTTGTTTCATTGCTGCTATAACTTTTAATGAATTCCTCATAATGTATTAATATACAGCACTAGAGAATCTGCACTCTTTCATCTAGTTGACAGAATCTAGTAAAAAAGCCACAAACAGAAATTAAATTTGGTGATCAATGAGGCTAATTTCCTTAGTGTCTAAAATAAAATATTTTCTATACTATTTATTGAAAAAAAAGTATATTTGGATATAAAATATGCATATTATTTTTCTCATTCTAAACTCACTAAGAAATGAGCACAGTTAGTCTGAAGTGACATCTCCAAAAGGAATTATAACCCTTGTTTGCAAGCTATTTTATAAAGGGAGGAAAACGGGGGGAAGGGGAGGAATCATAAAATCACAGAATCGTTAGAGTTGGAAAGAACCTTAAAGATTTAAAGAGTTCCAACCCCCCTGCCCTGGGCAGGGATACCTCCCACTAGACCAGGTTGCTCCAAGCCCCATCCAGCCTGGCCTTAGAACACTTCCAGGGATGGGGCATCCACAGCTTCCGAGGGCAACCTGTTCCAGTGCCTCACCACCCTCACAGGAAAGAATTTTTTAAGACCCTTCTCTTGATATCTTCAAGGGAATTGATCACAGATTCTTGTGGACAATAAAGTTTTAACACTCCACACAGACAGTGTACGTTCTGTTGCAAACACTCCATTACAGATGTTGCAAAGACAGAAGATGAAAATATTTAGGCCACAGTATCTCTAATTTACAGTGCAAATTAAAAAAAAACAACACCAAAACCAAAACAAACTCAAACAAACAAAAACTTCGTGTGACCTCTGGAATTAAGCAACAGACCAGCATTGATTTGCTGGTCAGGAATGCAGCATTATACAATGTAGGAATACCAGGAGGAAGGATCAAGTCTTTCCTTTCACTTTAAAATTCTAGGAACTCTGTAAGCAAACTTACTGAAGTAGCATTGTCTTGTACGTCAGTCTTCTACTACAAGTAACTGCATGGATTTTACAAACCCATTTAACTTTAAGTCACAACAGTAAATAAAAGAATGAAAAACCTCACTAACTTATAATAAGCTACCAGAAAGTTTTTCAGTTGATGGTTTAAAAATTCTTAGAGACCTATTTCTGATTGGTCCCAGTAACTCAATAATGTCAGTCTAACACAGTTCCCTTGGCCACATGACCTCCCTGCTGCTCCTAAGAAAATACCTTTGTAAAAACCTCTGTAAAAACCTCTACTTGTTATAACAAGTTCCATATTTTTTGCACTGGAATATATGGCTTCATCCCAAAAGGGATGAAATACTGTATTCAACTAAAACATTCTTATAGCCCTATTAATTAGAATGAAATAAAGTCATCTGAACAAAGACAATCTTGTCATATTATTAAATGTTTTGCTTTATTCATATGCAGAACATTCAGATTTCCACAATCTAGTACAACAGACTAAATTTGAACTAGGATTCAATCTACGTTTCAACTATGATGACGAAACAAGTGAAGGCTTCTATGATGTCATACTTGTTTCTCATCTCAAAAAAAAAAATCAAATCAACTAAACCAAATACATTTGAGAATGGGGCATTTATTAGGTAAGTAAATCATATGTCTTTCCTACTCTTCCTCACATTAGATCACATCATGCTCAACTCAATTCTTCACCAGAAAATCTACTTTTCATGCTGAGACTTGTGGAGCAACAAGAAATAGCATCTGTGTTTCCAGCATGTACACATAGTTGAAAGGCCAAAGTCACACATTAGACTTAACAGCCCAGAACTCATACCAGAATGAGTAAATAAGGTACTAGAATAAAGAGCCTATTTACACTGTCTGCTCACATTTGGTGGTTTGAATATAAGTTTTGCTGAATAAAAATAGGTAAACATTATAAGCTAAGCCAAAACCAGAGCTGCAGTACGATAATACTGTTTTCAAAATTTGAAAGAAACATGTTGGCAAGTCAATAATTTCAGTTCTTTATCTCCAGGTAGGTCTGGAAGCAATAATTTGAATCACTCTACCTGGTTTTCCACAATCACAGGTAAATTCAGTGCTTACACTGACATACTCTCTTTAAAACAAATCATTGAAATCTGTTGATTAGGATTTTGTGCTATATTCACTGTCATTCTGATATTATATTACTGCAATTTACTCTAGACATAATGGGCATGGTGTTTTTGAGGTACTTATTTATTAATGCTGTAGATGGATGCTTCAGTATGGGCCGACTATCGTGGTAATAAAGGGATAAAAAAAGACTGCTCTAAAATCTTCAGTAGCTTTCTGTGAGCACTTAAGCATATCTGTAAAGAAACAATTATTTAATGTTACTGCACTAGCATCCTGATGGAGCTGAATAAGCTGTCATAAGCATGGCATGTTCTATTCAGATTTCAAAGCTAGCTTAATAAAGATACTTAAAGAGCTATTGTTGCTTCCTTAGAGGTTGTTCAGAAACCTTTCCATCCAAAAATAAAACGAGCGCACGATATTTTACCAAAAGGAAATGTTTCTTCAACATGCACTATTGAAGAAAAAGCAAAAAAAAAACACCCAACAAAACAACAAATGCATAAACAGGGTTACAAATGCATACTTGTAATAGAAGTCAGAGGTGAGAACAAGGGAATCTGTGAGACAATCAGCTTGTTACGTCTTTGGTGAAGCATCCTACTTCCCATAGTGTTCTGCATACCTGCTGTCTGAAGAGGGTAAATGACGCCTACGTTGTATTTGACCAGTTTTGTCTTACTGTACCATTGGTAAACATTTGTTTTCCTAAATTGCTGACAATTTATAAGTTTATAAGCCGATTTTTTGTCCTTCATAAAAAACAAAGCTAATGAAAACATTGCAAATCATGCACAAGTTCATTTACATGTAAAATCAATGAAGTTAGAAGCAGACAGACCTCATCATTTTGATAGACAAGATAACATGCTGTAATGTGGGGTGGCCCCGCCCCAAAAAGTCAGAAGTCACAGTCAGAAGTCACTCAAAGTTTATTTTTACTTGAAATGAAACAGCCAAAATATTTACACTCGTCATATCTATAAAGCAGACAAACTGTAATCTCTGTTCCCACTTACTTTTCTCCTGTTTTCCCCCTTATTCCTCTTCTCCCCCTAGATATAGATACAGAAATAGTATCAAACTTGTTCAAAGATACACTATTCCAACTGACAAGCATTTTAGGAGACCCATTAAGCTGGTAATCAGGTAGTATCTTTTCACACTACTTCACAAAAAGACACAGGAAAAAAACCCTCTTTGGAAGGTAAATCATTTTATTGTTCTGCTTGAGCACCCATTTCTGGTGCATTTCTTTCTGTACTGGTCTCCTACCTGCAGTCACATTTCTGAACAGTACACAAATTATGAGAATTTTTGTGTTTCCCTGAGGCAATTTTTATTTCACTGTTTCATTGAATCCTATTTTCATAATGGTGCCCCATGCCTGTATTCTGTGTACCCAACACCTGAACACAATATATCACACTGTATTCACTTTAATTATAAAAATGATATTTTCATGACAAGTTCCTCACAGGTGCTTCAGAGCTTTTGGAAAGGTTTATTAAGCATTGGAATGGGCTGCCCAGGGAAGTGGTTGAGTCAGCATCCCTAGAGGTATTTAAAAGGTGGGTAGACGTAGTGCTTAGCGATATATGGTTTAGTGACAGTTTTTGTCAGTGTTAGGTTGATGGTTGGACTAGATGATCTAAAAGGCTTCTTCCAACCTAAGAAATTCTATGATTCTATGAAAGAAAAAGAGAGAATAAAAAGCAGTATGCCTTCCTTTTTCCTTTCCTCAGATTTGATGCAAAACAGTCAGTTATTAAATGCTGAAATATTATTAGGAAAAGATTTGGAAGTCTTGGAAGAGATGCAAGTCACATAGAATCAGAGAATAGATGAGGTTGGAAGGGACATCTGAGATCATTTAGTTCAACCCTCCCTCCTCAAGCAGGGTCACCTAGAGGCAGTTGCCCAGGACCATGTCCAGGTGGCTTTTGAGTATCTCCAAAGAGGAAGACTCCATAATATCTCTGGGAAACCTGGGCCAGTGCTCAGTCACCATCACAGTAAAAGGAGATTTCCTTGTGTTCAGAGGGAACTTGCCTTTGCTCCTGTCACTGGGCACCACCGAAAAGAGCCAGGCTCTTTTTGAGAGGTGTATGTTCTTTGGGAATTTATCACGGATCACCTTGTCCTCAGCTATGATCTCTATTATGGATANTTTTTTTAATTTTCTGTAAGAGGAGGATGCATCTTTGTACCCTCCCTGAGCCTTCTCTTCTTCAGGCTGAACAGTCCTAGCTCTCTCAGTCTCTCCTTACAAGAGAGATGTTCCCTTAATCTGGCTCTCTCCAGTATGTCCATGTCTCTCTTGTACTGTGGAGCCCAGAACTGGACACAGTATTCCAGGTGTGGCCTCACCAGTGCTGAGCAGAACGAAAGAATCATCTCCCTTGACCTGCAGGCAGCGCTCCTCCTAGTTCAGCCCAGGACCCGTTGGCCCCTTTTGCTGCAAGGGTCCATTGCTGCCTGGTTGGCCCATTAAATTACATTTAATTAATGTAATAACTCACTATCTTTAGTCCACTTAAACATCATGATAAGTTGCAGACTAGTTCACTTCTACATACCAGCAGAAGTATTTCTTGGAGTAGAAAACTTGTAAAAACCATATTAACAGACAAAAAACATGGAATATAATGGGTGCTTGAGCTGGAACTTATACACCAGCTACATGTGCCAAAAGATATTCCGATGCATGGTAATCTGAATGTCACAGACACCTTGAAGCTACATCCTGGTTGGTGATATTTTAGCTTGGATTAAAAACATAATGAATTGGTGCCTGATTTGTCCCCTATTTCATTATTAAATGTTAAACTTTTACAGATACATTTGTCAAATTTCACACCAAAATACTTGGTTCTCCCAGACTTTTAGTTTGTTTGTTAACCTTATCTAAAGTTTTTTGCCATGTAAATGCAGAAAGAAGCTTATGCTTTTAGGATTTTCAGTGATGTATTACAGATAACCTTTATAAAATCATTTCACTGATTGTGGCCGTTTAGGAAATTCAAAGATATTACTCATTTTGGAAAATAATTTAATAAGAAATTGTTACTTAATGGAAGCTTAAATACTCTTAAATAACCAATTTTGATGATTTTGAACGAAACGGCTTTTAGTGGAACATCTCTGATGCAATATTCTGTGGTTAAATCTAATGGTTTAGGGTCTACAGAACACAGCCCCAAAAGCTTTCAGGCTGATAATCTCAGGGAATCTCCACACAGAAGCTGCTGTAGAGTTTCTAAGTGCCCAGCTCTGTGTTCCTGAGGTGTGTATCTTCCTCTCCACAAAGCTGTCAGATTTCCAAAGATCTCATTAAAACAAAAACAAACAAACAAAGAGAAGGCAAAATCTCATTTGAAATTGCAGTTCTTATTCCTAGGGAAAATAAAGCTCCATTTGACTGATTTATGGAACAAATAGATACTTGACATTTCATATTTTTCCTGTAAATGGGAATTTCTTCCTAGCTGCAATTTCTACTAGTTTTATTATGATAAAATTACTGAAGTAAATATTTTAATATGCTGGGTGTTATATAAACACTTAGTAAGACATATTAACTAACCTCCACAGTTTGGAAGTTCTATAGATAAAGCAGATAAAGGTAATATTATTCTTCCTATAGACAGATGAAGAAAAGCAATACAAAACCCTGGGGTTAATTCTTAGCCGGAGGAAAGAATTAGAATTCTATTTACTTCAGTAGTATTTCACTGATTCAGACCTTCTAGCCATCACCGTCCAAGGCCAACAGAATACTTCCAATATGGATGACAACAGATTTCAGATCTTCTGGAGACCTTTGCACACAAGACATGCCTTTTGGTAAAACAGTGGAGAAATTTACTTAACTTTTTTTTTTTTTTAAAATCACTGTTATACTGTATTGGAATAGATTAAGATGTTACTGCAACATTCTACAACTACAGAAAAAATGTAATTAACTATGGAATGTATTGCTACAGTTGATAAATTGGCTTATTTTAAGTTTTGAGTGTCTACACATTTTATTTGACTACTGAAGTTACTAAAACGAAAAATAATTTGATTAATCTTTGGTGGATTTGTCTCCTGAGATTTATGTACCAAAACTATCTAAAAAGCAAAATGTTTAGGCTAAAGATTGGTTCCAATGATAAAGTTCAAATAGGGCTGCAGACTTCTTGAAAGCCTGGGGATTCAAGCATTTTTTGTCAGACATCAACTCTATGTCCCATCTTTGCATAACATTTTCCTTTAATCAAGTGAAGGTTTTGTTACTAAGAATGTCTACTGTTTTGCAAAAGGATCTATGACAGAAGCTAATTTATTAAGTATTTTGATTGTGTAATGTAGTCTCATGGTTAATATCCAGTAACATTATTGGGACAATAGCAATTTTTGGCATAAAAGAGTTACTCTTGTTAAGGACCACTAGCATCAATAGTGGAAAAGAAAACGTGTAGGACCTTGGCTCCTACACAAAGTCGTGCTGTGGGATGCAGTGTAACTGTCCACAGAATGCACTGTGCTTTATCAGAGCAGGTTCCTTCTGCAGGTACCCTGGAGGGGAATCGTGCACTGGGCCATAATGTTAATTTTTATATTTTTTTTTTTACCAATACTGCATCATGTGCACTTTGTATAACAGACTACCTTAAGCCTGACAAGGCTAATGGCATTTTTGCAGTCTGGCCCTTATGTAGCACAACTTTTTTTCCTATTATTCAGGCTAAAGAACATCTGACTCAGCAGACCATTGTAGATTAAGATCTCATTCTGAAATTTACAGATAACTTAATAAAACAAGCTGTGATCCTTGCTGGGAGTTTAGTTTATCATAAGTAGCAGCTGGCACACGGCTTCATCGGATAACAGAGATATTTGTGGTTTGTAACTGTCTTATCCACAAGTAAGAAAGTTACTTAACCTGCTTTCCTGGAGCTCCTTACTTGCCCAGGCAACAGGATGGGTAAGACAAATCACACTCCGACAGGCTTGCCAACATGACCATAAAACATCCTTCCTTTCTAGTCAGAATTAACACACAGGACAAAGCAGGACCTTTCTCCACTGCAAGAAAGCCCCGCCTGAAGAAAATTTTTGCATATTTAGCCTTGAAAGTATTGTAAACAAAGAGGCTATTTGTGACTTAAGAGCTTTATCTCCAGTAGAGGATGACTTCAAGTAAAGCAATGTTACTGTACAAGTAGTGTCAGGATTCACTTATGCACAGGAGGGTTAATATTGGAATTTTTTTTTGCTATTGCTGAAAATTCATTCAACAATTCAAGAAAAAGTCCATAACTGAATTGGAAGGGAATTGTTCTCACTGCACGGTTTACAGACCTACTGTATTTAGAATGGTTTATTTTTATGACATCTACATACTGCACATGAGCCAGGATGATATCTGCACAGCTCATTCACTGCAGATGTCGGAGATAAAAATGGATCAGTATACATGGTTCTGACACAGGAAAAAAAGGAAAAAAAAAAAGGAACTTATGGAGCCTTGAAACTCAGACTGAAATAGGCTGAAAATAGGCTTCATTTGGAGTCACTTGTATGGAATATCCCTCAGTTGTAACAATTCAATTTATAATGTTATCCTCCATATTATATCAGAGAACAGGGATCACTAGATTCATGTGACCCTGACAATGAGATATCTTGCCTCTGTTTTATGGTTATCTACCATCTGAATGACAAAATGAGCGTAGGCATTTGCTATCCTGTGGCACAACTGACTTCTGTTTTGCTTTTATCTGGCTGAAGACACAAACGGCAGAGAACTAGTAGAATGCAATACTGGGGTATTGTTGTGGGTTTTGTTCTGTTTTACCTCAAACTAGTACAGGTAAATTAAGCATTAACCTGTTCTGGTGATGAAAATTGCCAGAGATGATAGATTTTTATTATTGTGGGTGAAAGAACAAGTCTATCTCATAGCTGTGACTATGCAGTCTCTAACACACAGCTTTTATAATCTTTATAATCAGCTGCACAGCATCTGTGAAAACCAGTATTTTAATTTCCTCCTCCTGCAAGACAATGGTATTTCCATGCACACAGACAAGCCAGCACTTTGACCCAGGATTCATGAAGCTTTTTCTTTGATCTCTCTCCTTCTGTACTATCTCCTTGTTCCAATAACTACTGAGATTTTTCCATACTTGGTTGAGTTGTAGTGGACACTGTTTTAGGGATGGGGCGACAAAGCTGAACTTTATAAGCTTCCTGTATTTAGAATGGTTTATTTTTAATGACACCTACATCCTGCACGTAAGAAAGAGGATATCTGCATAAGTCAAAGATAAAAAAGGATCAACTGGAAATAAACCTGCCTCCTTCCCATAAACAGGGTTATAGGTGGAGAATATTAGATCCAGTCTGTGTAGGAACACCATACAGATTTTTAGTCCTTGTTACCCTCCTGAATTCTATATAGAGATTAAAAGCTAGTTGACCAGCCTTCAAAGCATTAACTAAAATTTGTTCTTTCCTTTCTACTTTCTGAAATATCCCTGCTTTCTGAAATATGCCTACACATTAGAAATGGAAAGGTGTTCCAAAGTCTACAATGAAATCATTATAAATTTTGACAAAGTTAGCAAAATACAATTATGACCGAAAAATGATGTAGTATTTCCATATACTGTACCTTGTACTAAAAATTTTGCTTTCAGTTTTTTATGGAATGCACCCACAAATGTATAAGATCATGATTTTAATAGAAAACCATTAAAGTATTTTTTTGTCCACAAAATATCAAGCTTTTAACTAATGTATATATAATTTTCCTTTTCATATTTGACTTCACTGAAAACAAGCAAACAAACAAAAAAACCAACCAAAATAAGGTTTATTGTATCCTTGTATTTTGTGGACAAATCTTACAGCTTCCATATGCTAGATGCAAGTAGATATTCCTGGTCTATTGGACAGCCAAGGCATCCAGAACCATATTTTAAAATACTGATAGGAACTGATTTCCCAGACATACAAGCAACAGGGCTTAGGTACACAACTGCACTGGTGAGGCCACAACTGGTATACTGCATCCAGTTCTGGGCTCCCCAGTTCAAGAGGGACAGGGAACTACTGGAAAGAGTCCAGCGAAGGGCAACAAAGATGATTCAAGGATTGGAGCATCTCCCTTATGAAGAAAGACTGAGAGAACTGGGACTGTTTAGTCTGGAGAAGAGAAGGCTGAGGGGAGATCTTATCAATGCTTACAAGTATCTAAAGGGTGGTTTGAAGGAGGAGGGAGCCAGACTCTTTTCAGTGGTTGCCAGTGAGAGGACAAGGGGTAACGGGCATAAGTTGGAACATAAGAGGTTCCACTCAGACATGAGAAGAAACTTCTTCCCAGTGAGGGTGACAGAGCCCTGGAACAGGCTGCCCAGGGAGGGTGTGGAGTCCCCTTCTCTGGAGATTTTCAAGACGCGCCTGGATGCAGTCCTGAGTAACATGCTATAGTTCCGGGCAATCCTGCTCCGGCAGGGCAGTTGGACTAGATGATCTCTATGGTCCCTTTCAACTCCAAAAAATTCAGTGAAATTCAGTGAAATCTTCAAAGATCTGAGCCTGACTTAACCAATGGTGACAATACTGGCACCTAAAACACCCATAGCACAAGTGTAAGTCCTAGACAGCCACTTAAAACAGTGCTCTCTACTGTTAAACAGCCTTCCTAATGCTGACACCTTTAAAAACCACCTTATCTGCTCTGCAAGAGCAAGACTGAAGTCGAGCTAAATTCTCAAGCTGAGAGTATCTCTGCCAAAACTACTAAATTGCTTTGATCATCTTTTCTACCCCATGTCAAATTTTACAGACTTGAGTGTGTACTGTGAATCAAATACCGGGAGAGCCCTGAATCTAAGCTCTACTCCTCTTTCAGCTGACAAGTATTTAGGCCTAATAGCCCCTTACTCGGGAACCTGGGCAAATGTTGGAATTTATATATTCATTCAAAATCTTATGCAGTAAGATAAATGGTGATTTATTCTATTAATAATAGAATAAATTATGCTGCGGTGGCAGCACCGGCAACAAGAACTGAGGTGAGCTGGCAGGGAAGGTCGGATGGTGCTGGACGGAGGGGTCTCTGAGCTCAGGGACCCCCCACTCCCAGCCCGAGCCCCAGCCGGAACCCGGAAGTCCACGGCAGCCAATCAGGCGCGCAGGGGGCGCGAACGCAGAGATTTAAACGTGGTCAGAGCAGACACTCAGTCGGTCGACGAGGCGGTGGGGGCGGCAGCAGCCGATCTAGGCTGATCTAGCGTGTGGTGCGCGACAGAGGAGTGTAAGGGGAGGGCACCCGGGCTGCTCTGAGTAGAAAGAAAACAATTGGAAGTGAGAAGCGAGCAGAGCATCACAGGTCAGGCAGGCTAAAATAGTGCAAAAAAAAACCAACAACAACA
>VXAK01025581.1:9404-27870 GCA_013399435.1 Arenaria interpres | reverse complement strand
TTCCACAATCCTCTTCACCCACAAGCTTGTTGGTTTTTTTTAGAGTATAATTGAATGTTTAGGTTGATTTTACAGCAACCAGGACTGCACAATTTTTAGTAAAAATCTAAAATGACTTCTTCCATGTGAAAACCAACTACATATCTACCCATTATAGTATTTATTCACAAAGTTAAGGAATCAGTCATGCAAAATTTAATGTCTGCATTAGTATATGGGAGCTAACTGCAACTTCATGTGTACCTTTCCTAACCTAACAAACTTTCATAAATGAAGGCTGCTTTTTTTTTTCCCTGGAAACATAATTCCACCTTTCTTGCTAAAGTAATTTAAAATCCATTCCTGTGTAAGGTTTTATAAACATGGGCTTTGGTGCTCATGCAGAGTTCTAGTGAATAAAGCTCAGGGAATTATATTGAGCACAATTTCTTTCAAAAGCTAGAGGATTCCAGTTTTATTGCTTGGTATGTCCATTTGTTCTGACATTTTGCTGAGTGTTGCAAAGCCAAACACAAATTCTTTTCAAAACTGTCATTGTGTCTGTTTTCTTCCAGAAACTTTTAGCTCTCTCTCCACAATTCCCACCCCTCTCCTCTTTCTCTCAATGATTTTAATGAAATTCCTAATTGGATTCTGGTACTTTCCTCATAAATTCCCCGCAGATGTAACTACAAGACTTATTACAGGAAACTGCATTGCTTATGACACTGCCATGGGGTGTAGCCTATCAAAAAGCAATGCTTATGTAACTGAGACCTGGACTACATGCTACATGTGCCCACTATAAAGATTACTTCAATATGCAGAGGGAAGAAATAAAGAGAAGGAAAGAAGCAGGAATGAACTTTGTTAAGTAACTGTTGGCATCATTACCCTCCCGTAACATAGTTGGGATGGGAGGCCAAAGAGTGATAGTAACGCAAGTGAGAACTGCTGCTTGGCTTTACATATGGGGAAAATAACAGAAATAGCGCTAGGGTTACATGAATAGTGGGGTCATTTGTCTTTTATGCTGACAATATGTTTGAAAGAAAAAAGCAATAAATAGTTCATAAAAAGCAGACCCTTCAGGTAGGTGGAATGCATTGCCTTGTGTGGAACTACTCTGAGCTGCCAGAAAGGACTTCGAAACTTTGAAGTGGTCTTTGAACTGGGCTGGAAGTTGTGGGTTTGGTTTTGTTTTGTCTAGGTTTTTGGTTTTAGAAATGTGTGAATGCTGCAGGATAAAAATCTTAAAATAAAAATTGCTATTTGCATTTTAAATCTATTCTGCCTAATAAATGAAATTTGGAATAAATGCCATGGCATCATAATGGTTCTGTTCTTCTGCCTGTTCCATCCAAATTTCCCTGTGAGAGACATTTTTTCCTGACTGGGAACAGATCCAAACTTTGGTAAGAGAATCAGACTCAAATTGAGGCGGGGTCTTTTCCTACAGATAGTCTGCAGAAAAATACTTTTGAAAAATTTACGTTCACAGAGACAGTCTACTAAGATTAAAAGCAGGTTTTACAAATAAAACATTAAATGGCCCCAATCTCATTCCACTATGGAATCAAAATAAGATTAAATCAATGCTCACTGCTGAGTAAAACTAGAGCTGAATAAGAGCTCTTCTAATAAACTAGAGATAATTTTTCTTCCTCTGTAAAGGTGATAAAGAGAACTTAGGTTTTTTTATTAAAGATCCTAAGTAGAGAGGCATAGCTAGTAATTTACTGCTTTGGACTAATTAGTTGATAGACTGTAAGAGCTGTATTTATTTTAATATTTTATAATAAATCTTACTACAAAATTCAAAGTCAGTCTTGTATTAGCAAAACCAAGTAAGTTTGAATATTTTCTCTCCTTTGCAACTATTGACATGCAAAAATAAATATCCTTATTTGGTTGCTTAGTTGCAAAATGAAAAAAAACCCAACATACCATTTATTCAAGGTTTTGAATCGCCTTCCCTGAGCAAGCAACTGCTGTTCTTTTAAGGAGCTCCCAGGCATTTCTTATTGCCCCTTTTCCAGATGTTGCTGTTCTAATAGTAGAGTCAGCAGAATGGAATATGTGGGGGTGCTTCAGCTGTTCCAGTTTAGTTCAGGAAATTAGGTTTAATCTTTGATTAGGGGACTTGGGCCAAGAATCTGGGTTGAGAATGGGAGTTGCTTCAGGGTTAGCATATGTTGAGTTCTTCCATAAGATGACAGTTTGTTATGTAGATTCAGCAATGTCTTAAACTACTCCAAAAAATCACCAGATCTCTTCTGTCACAGATCATGCAATTTGGTGACCACTGTTTCTGTCAAAATTAGCTTTTTAAGTTTGGGGTTACTAACTTTTTTTTTTTTTTTGGCAAAATGATCTGGACTTTATAAGGTAGAGCTGAAATAGTGTGCTTCAAGGATTTTCTTCCCTCTTCTCAAGTTAACACAGCTCTTCTTGTGCTTCAGGTGTGGCCTGCTGCAAAGAAATCTGTAAAATAACTTTCTGAGAGAGCTGTCATCTTTTATGTGCCTTCCTTCTCTGTTGTTGCTGCTGCCCACTGAGTTTCCTTTGCACGTCTGTTCTACCGCCTGGAAATGTGGTTATCTTACCATGCTTCAGATGACAAATCAACAGAAAGAGTGTAAAAAATCATTTTATGGAGTGCTAGAAAATTTTTGAAGCATTGTTATCAATTCCTCATCAGTACTTTGCATTTCAGTAACATACAAAAGTAATTTACAATTGCTGTTAGAAGTATACAAGCTCCACTTTTCAAATATTTATGTGTAAAACAGGGGTATTGGCTTTTTTGAAAACATGGGGACATATTAATACAGTGGCTATTTAACTCAAAAAGTTTCAATTCTTTAGCATAAAAATGAAATGGAGGAAATCAGAGCAGCCCAATGTGATCTACTCAGGACTTAATAGGGTGTGGCACTTCTTGCACCCCAGTATAGCAGAGAGCGTAAACCAGCAATAAATGCACAGTGTGAAAAGCTCGTAGGTGTTTCCAGATGGTGTGATTATGGTGGGTCTGGAAGTTCTGCTTAATTTTCTATGTAGGCAGTTAGAGATAAGAGGAAGGTTTGCTGTTAGGAGTGATATAGGTCACTAATGGAAATATTCCACATTTTTCCTCCCTGGATTGTTCAGGTTTAATCATGACTTGAACACAGCTGCTGATTACACAGTAATGTGCAATGAAATGTATTTATTTTTATTTTATACTACAGTAAGTTTGCTAACATTTTATAATTAATATAAATAGTAATACACTATGTTAAATATTTCAATAAGAAATTGCAAATCCACACTTGAAGTTTTGTAGAAGGTGTATTCTCAAGAACACTAGAACTCAAGGGTAAGTATTCCAAAAATTGTGCTCCTGTACTCAACTAAATAAATTAGTATAGTATTTCTGGGCATTTTTAACTATAATAGATGGCTATTTCATAAGTGTTTAATGAAGGTATTGTTCTGCAAGAGGGTAATTTTATACATGCTGAAAATATTTTTGATGTGTTTTATTTGTTGAAAATTTTAATATAATTTCACAATTTTCCTTATCTGTGTACCTACCTCAGGCAACTCTTAGAATCAGGCTCATGTTTTACAACGTCCAAAGAACAGTTAGTAATCATTAGGCTTGCAGTTAACTTCTGTAGGAAAAATAAAAAAAGATTAGGTGATACTCAGTATACTTTCTTGATGTATAATTGTATATGATCCTTAAAGAAAACTCAAAATGTTAACGCATTCCTTCATTATAGAATTATAAACTACAGGCAGCTCTGGGTCACTTTTAGCTTTCCATTTGATCACAGTATTTGTCACTAATATTCAAATATGTAATATAACTCCTACTCCAGTTGGTATTACCTTATGCTTATAGCTAACCATCCCAAACACATGATTTTTACAGCTTGTGATGATTGGGATGCTGTATTGATAACCTCCACTCTCTCCTGACTTACACTTAAGCCAAGTATTTAGCAATAATTTGCTATTTAAGTCTGTGAAGCAGTAAAACTCTTCCTTCCTTTGTTTGTTTGTTCTAAGACAATGTTCAGTCAGTATTGCAAGCACTGGGTGCTTGTATTAGGTCTATTAATGAACAGCTTGCTGTTCATGTAGCAACAAGTATTGGGAACGCTCTGTAATATCTTTTTTTGTGACTTGCAGCCAAATAGCAGGTGCAATTGTCATCTCAGGCTTTTCCCTTTCTACACTGAAATAAGCTCCTTGTGCATTCACTGTAATTTCCTTCTCAGCTCAGTCTTTTAGTCTCCACTTGCAGAGTGCCAGTCCTGGAAGGGTTGAAGTTCTTCCTGTATCTTTGGCTGTGTTGCAAGTTACTAAATATGCTTTGCCAAATTAAGAAATTTGTCCTGCTCTACTCTGAACATGTTTTTTTTCTCCTGTGTATTTTAAGGTTTGGTACCAATCTAAAGCACAAAACTCTTGTCCAAAGTTAATATGATTTTTGCATGATGTTAAAGCTTCAGGATACTTTCTGCTTTATAATGCCACTGATCTTTGACTAAATTTTCCAGCGTACGCTTTCACACCCACACATCTTCTTGGTCCTATTTTTCAGTTCCTTTCTTGAGGAAAATACTGGTTTCTGAAATTCTCTAGTGCTATGTACTTCATGTTTGAAGTGAGAGACAGATGGTGTAGGGTTCTTTCTGGATCTGTGTAAGAAGGGCTGGACAACAAATGGTTTAATAAAGTAGCTGTTCAAATAAGACATAATAAAAAGAAGAATACAGATATCAAGTAAATCCTACGTCCCTTCAGATGCTGGGCGCCCTGCATGCGTGCAGCATTGGACAGACCACAGATGGATTTCCCAAGCGCGTGCTGCACAGATCCTGTCCACAGAGAATTGTCCTCCATTTTGGACATTTGAGCTGTTATATATAATTTTCTTAAAGAAAACAACTCTGGTACATCATTGGTAACTGTCAAACAGAGTGGATGTTTGCATAGGAACTGCTTGCTGCACAGTTAGATAAAGGCAAGGCTGTGCAGGTGGCATAATGGCTGTTACTGAGTGGGTGGGAGCTGCCTGCAGGTTCCTCAGTTACAACGACCTGGCTGAGTTTGTCCCGTGGCCAAGAATGTATGCGGCACAGCAGATACCTGAAGGCCGCACTGGACGTGCAGCCTCACCCAACCCAGTGCAGCACAGGCCTGTGCCTGCTTAGGTTAACTGTGATGTGAATCACTGACTTCTCCATGTACAGCAGCCTCCAGATCAGGATGACTATGTTGCACCCCTTGGTACACATAGACTTTACTGTTCCTGAAGATATTACGAGTTACAGATTATATTAGGAAGCTGTTCAGCTAACAGAAAGTATCCTGACAGCATGGGATGTTATCTCTGTCACAACATCCACCAGCACAGCACAGGCTGGTACGGGGCACAGCAGCAGGTTCCCCTACAGCGGCCGCTCGTGCTGACATACTCAAGCCCTAAGTATGGGGAACAACAGAGAAAATATGGTCTGTTCAAGGTCACTAACTCCTCAATACAATGCCTTCTGCAAGGTGCCTAATACAACTACTGAGGAGGAATCTCTTATGTAGCATTTCCTCCAGCACCATATTCTCTGGTAACTTTGGGTTTATACTTACAGTATGAAGAGTGAAGGCATCCAGTAAGGAAACATATCATTAATACAGGAACAATTATTGTAATGTCCCCAGCCATATAGTGGAAGGAACAGCAGGGTTATCTGAGAAAAAAGAACTAAGTAGAGCTCGTAAAATATTTCTGTGAAATACTTTTCTGTTGGAAAATTTTACTTCCACAAAACAGTGTGGGAACGTTCGCAGAGATGTTCTTGTGGGAACATGTCAGTTGCAATCACATTATTCCCGTAGCAGGCAAAAAAAACCCCCAAAATGGTTAACTTCAAACTGTCTGTTTTTACATGTTTTGCTTGAAGTATATAGATTTATCAAGCTTGAGAACACTTTCAAAATATTTCTTTGAATATCTAAAGACAAATCAGTACTATTGTCAAAATTAAGGAGTAACTGTGTATAGCTTGCTCTTAAATTCCATTTTCAAGTGATTTCAAAATTGTTCTGTTAGGTTCTGTTGTCTTTGAGAATGGTTGAGCAGGCACAGATGTTGGCTAGACACAGAATTTTGTTATAGTAAGTGATGGACAGTCTCAGAAGGTCAGCTATTTTGATTAGATTAAGTTAGATGCTTATGCCAAGACTTTCCATACTTGCTCCTAGACCTGTAAAACAGGCCAAAAATCTTACATGAGCAGGCTTGTAAGAGCCATTCAAAATAAGATATTAAAAAATAAATTTGACTTATGGAGATGTGAAGTTATAAAAAGTGAAGGCACCACCCAGCAGAAAGTAAAACGGGAGGAAAATAGGTGATCACAAACATGTGGTATACTGATGGAAACTTCAAGCTATTCTTCAGCTTTCTGTATAGCCAGGCTCTCAGCAGTTGTCACAAAAACAGTCAGAAGTGCAGATGTTTTCAGCAGTATTATAGAGGTGGCATACCATGGCATACCAGCAAAATGCTAAAAAGATGGCTGTTCTAGCCACGGTCTATAGAGACTATTAACAATGAAACCGTCTTAGTGCTGTTGGAAGAGTTTTCTAAATGCCTTGCAAAATTGAAGCACAAATTTGAAGCTTTTTGCAAGAGAAGGCCCTTTTTTTTTTTTTTATTAGCCAAGAAGAAAACTGGAATGGATTATTAAAATATGAATATGCCATTTTGAAGGGAGTTCAGAGAAAAGTGTCAATGAGCAGGAGGCCAGAGAAACTGGAGAAAAGATTAAAGGAGGAATTTGTAAACGTGGTCAGATATCACCAAGAGGCTCTTAAAACTTGCATCTTTATACAACATTATTGTTTCAAAGCTGCGATTACATAAAGGAAAGGCTTAGTATACACCCGATGCATGATCCTTTCAACTACTTATTTTAGTAGCTTGTTTTCTTTTAAATGCTCTAATTTTTCTATGGATTTGCGAAACTGAAAAGGAGTCTTTCATACACCTTGTCTTTTTTTGACATGTCCCTGTAGGGCCTGCCTTAGAAATTATACTGTGGACAGCTCTGTGGCAGGTATGTCCAGCAAGTAATGCCAGTATGGCAAACCTGCTTGAAGAAGAGCTTGTCCTTTCCCACTTCACCTCATCAACTACAGTCTTTGCACTGATGTTCAACAATAATTTAAAGACTGGAGTTATACACGTGTGTAGAAAGCTTCTAATAAATATTTCTAGATCAAATATTAATGCTGCATATGTTAGTACAAAAACCAGAGAGGCAAAATGAAGCTTTAAAACTCTGTCTGCACTTCTGCAGTACAAGCAGCATGGGAAAAAATTACTTACCTGCTTTCTAACATACCACTAAGTAGCCCCAACATGTGGTATCAGGGGTTTTAGGAGGAATGTACAAGCATAAAGGATTCTCAGCAGAGAGTCCAAGTAATGATTCACACCACTTAGAGCCCTGAAAAAGCCTGCATAGCATGCATGCTTTTGGGATTGCTGAAGGTATATTGTTAAGTGGGAAGCAGACTAGGTATTTTAAAAGGTATTAATTAAAAGGTTGAAATGTGGCTTAAAATTTTGCTAGCTCCCATTTCCTTATGCATGTTCAGTTCCTGTAAGACTAATACAGAACTTTCCTCACATGTATTTGGAATTTAACGTGCATCCAGTTTTACATTTGAGGTAATTATTTACTGAGTATCTCTGTGGCCTTGCATTGCAAGGCCCAGGTCAGACATGGCATTTCCTATAAATAGCATTTTTAGAAAGGTTCATAAATGTTCAGTTATGGATTCTCTTGATAGTGTTATACATATAATATATCATTTCAGATGAAGTTTCGTTTGTAGTTTTACCATTCTTTTTTTCCAGCACAAATGAAAAATATTAAGCTCTTTATTTCATATTCACTTTCTCACTTTCCCCATTCCCTTTTTCAGTCCACACTCAGGGCATTGGCTTCTTTACCAAAGTGAAGAAAAAATATCTAGCAAACAGAAGGACATTTAGACACTTTTTTAAACTTTTTTTCACTATTTTTAATTAAACATCAAAATTCATAAGCTAGCTAGAAGTGTAAGGACTTTCTAATTAGATAAAGCTTTCAGAATCCCACTTCTGCGTGACTTTTTAGCTCTGTTTGTAATAAGGTGATTTTTACTGAAATCCACCATGATTTTATTTTAAGACCCATTCAGTTCATACGATATGTATGCTTCCTACCTCTGAAAAATCAATGTAAACACATGAGCTCTGGCAGGTTGTTATCAATGTTTCACAGAACCTAAAATCAACCTAAAAGATAACCTTCCAAAACTCAGAGGAAAAGACACACTTTCAAATCTGCCTGTCAGTCTATCTCAAAGGAGACAAAACCGGAAAAAGTGTCTTCAAATGTGATGGTCTCCTATGATCTATTTCTAAAATTGTGTTTCCCATTGGATAGATGTTTTATCAGAACAAGACAAAGCTTTATGCTGTCTTGTCTGACAGTGAAGCACATACTTTATACAACTTGCTGCAAGGGTTATCTCATTTAAGCTACTCTGTGATCAGTAACCTGTTTCTCCCATGGGGGTCTTCAAAGGTGGCTAGTACCCAAAACATAAGAGGGAAAAATAAAACATTTGAAACTACTTTTTTGACATTTTTGTGCACTGCTTCCATCTCTCTCATCTGTTTTATATGTGGGGATCATAATTTCAAACCACCCAGAATCTGGAAGAGGCCATTCTGTGGTTCAGCACATTCATATTTTTTAGTACATTTTAGACATACACCTCTTCACTATGCATCCAAGGTAAAGCCAGAAAAAGATGCTTTGGGATTACATTCTTCAGGATGTTGGATATCAAAGGAAGTCAAACTGTAAAGAATCTTTCAAAATGTGTATGAAGTAGGATTCAGTGTATGTCCCTATTCTGTCTCCTAGGAAAATTCCTTAATATAATATTGAACAATAAGAAGGCTACTTGTAATTTTAACCCACCAGAGGACAGCTGGACCTTAAATTAAAAAAAATAAGCAAGATGTTCTTATGTTCCTGGGCTACTATCAGTGGAATAATTTGGTTTATTTTCTCTGCAGATGGAGGTTCAAGAAATGGGGCAGAAGGGTTTGTTGCACTTCTGCACTGTTGCAGATAAGGAGAACTGGGTTATGCCAGATGTCTCTTTGTAATACTAGTGATACAGAAAGCAGAGCCCTCTGATCCTTCCGAACTCTCTGATCTAGAAGTGTTATGTGGTAACTTCAAAAACTACTGGTATTTGTATTATCAATTACAAGTTTTCTTGGCTGCATTGAAATCAAAATTATATTCATCAGCAATATGCAACAGAATTCAGAAAATTTCTTTTGAAAGGGATGATACTTTATTCATTTTCCTCTTCTATTTCCCTTCTATATGTCTCTGGTTTCATGTACCTAGTCAGCTGTGCATAGCATCAGGAAAAAATGGAGTATTTACAAGACTGTGCTCCATGCACTCACAGAGTCTCTTGCAGAACTTTGGCGTGGGAGCTGATACAGACTATTCTGAGGAGGAATATAGACAGAAACGATGGTAGGAAATCAGTGCCTGAGAGCTGAGCTGAGCTGAGCTGAGTTGAATGCATTCAGGTAATGTGCCCTCATGGAACTGAATCTGAGACTAATGTTGCTGGAAATAACACGCTTCAGCTGATGATGATCAGTCCTGAATAATGGCTGTATAATGGGAAGAATTATGTGGAGTTCAAAATAATATGATATAATTTACAATGCTCTGGAAGTATGAAAGAGTCTGAAAGTAATTAGGAATACCTATGTGTTAATGACATTGGCTTGAGGGTTTCATTCCAACCTGTGCTATAGGGTACAGGGCCACATTACAGGATCTTTTGGACATGTTTCCCATTCACTGCACTTTCCAGAGCCTAGATGGAAGGTATGGGAAACTTTACAGTGCAACAGATGGTGCACTGCACAAATATCTCCACAGCCTCTCCTTTACTGTATAGAATTTGCTTCTTTTACCATTAGAAAGAGACCAAAATAACTGAAAATGAGGCTAACTCAAGGTGATTCAAGACTTCTGCCAAAACAAAGCAATCTCATTTGCATCATTTTTTGCAATACCCAATTCTCCTCTCCCCTCCCCTTCTCTCCCCTCTCTTTTCCTTATCATCTTCATGCTAGTATCTTCACTTTTCTGCTCATTTCACTTTTATTGATACAGTGTAAAATTATCAGATTTAAGTACCCATTAGCTACTAAAATTTGAAACCAGCTATGGCACAAAGTAAAATAAAATATCAGGGTCTCAATTTTATTCTCACTGATAGTGCTTCTTGCAATCTCATGTGAGCTGTTAGTATGATGAATAAACATGCATTGAATTGGTTCATTAGGGTGGAACTATAGATCTCTCCTGATGTTTCCTTTATTTTTGAAAAAGAGGCTTCATTGTTTCTATATATTTGGCTGTTACAGCTGTGATGCTGCAAAGTAAAACAAAGTGCCATAGAACAAAATACTTCTGCTTATAGAAAATGCAAAAATAGGAAGCAGAAAAGATAAACATGATGCAAATTGAATGCTTTATCTTGCTGATTGCCAGGCTTATTTACTTGGAGGGAAATTCTTCCATAAGTTTTGGAGTTACAATGACTTGTTGGAGATATGTTCTCATCAAAATCACAACTTAATATTTAAAGATTAAAGACAGTTTAATATTTGTCCTACCCTGGAATCAGATACAATAGTATTACTTCTCTATAATATTTATCACTCCCCATCTGAAGCTGTCTGAAGCATTTTAGTCAATTAAGCTTCATTGCACATCTGCAATGACAAAGTTTGCTCCAGCCATTGGGCAGATGGAGGAATGTTACTGACAAACATTAAAATGCCCTTGCCTGAACATTCACTGACAATATCCTGTTCATTTCAGTGGTCTTTTTCATGAGTGTCCTATGGCACTGCTTGTCTTTGAAATTAAAAGTTACATTTTATTTCTTTTTACAGTGTTAGTAGATCACTATGATGTTAATTATTTTGATTTATGTAGTGCCTAGATATCCCACCAGATGCATGAAAATCCCACTATTTGCCTGATTCATGCTAAGAGTCACTACCTCAGACAGCTTATTTGTTCAAATTAGCCAAAGTAAGTCTGTGAAATAGGAGAAGAAAATTTAAAAAGAAAAAAAAATAAAATCCCCTGATAGTTATAGACAAGGAATGCGCATGTCCAAAGTAACCCAAAAAGTTAGCTTGGTAGCCAGAGTCTAAAGCAGGTGCAGTTACACTCAGCTCAGCATTCTAGCCAGAAGACATGTATGGATCCCAGTCCTTCTGCTGATGTTTTGAACTAGATGTTTGCCAAGGTATGAAACCAATCATACTCTCAAAGCAAGAGATATGCAATTTTTGAAAGTCATAAGTACAACCAATATTTGAGGACAATCTTGTATAAGTATCAATGAGGACAAAATGTTTCCCTGTCTCCTTTTCCTTAGGCCAAAAGAAAGTGAGAATATAGTCTGACTTTTCAGTTACCTGTGAGTGGAATTACACAGCACACTATTAACAATGCTTTTATAACCTCGGACTTCATGTAGTTCTGCTCCTTTGAACAGGGATTTTTGGTTTGATGCTAAAAATGCCATACACATTTCCACAACAGGGTATATAACATTGCTGCCAACAGAGGATATATGCAGTTAATGTGCAGATGGATGCATCTGAGTCCCAGTTTCTATATTACAGTGTTCTTCATATTATTCTGCAGAAAGATATTCCCTAAAATGACTGAGCAGCCTGCTGCAAATGCTACAATTCTGCCAGAATTTTACAGGAGATTCTGTAGCTATAGACCAGTATGCAAGGTCAATAGTGAACAAACTTTTACTGTAATGTAAGAAGGTGCTGTCCTTCATGGAGATTTTCATCTTCATGAGAAGCAAAGCTGAAACCTACTTGTGTTCCCTGTTGATTTTGTAAAAGTTTTTTTATTACAGGAAAGGCTAGCAAATGACCTGCTTCACAAATTCCAATTAGAATTATATCATCATTCTACGTAATTTTTCACACATAATTCCTATTGCAAGTGGACAGAGGGGTTTATATTTCTTTGACTTAAATATTGTGTGCTAAACATTGCATCAGACATCGTGCTTCATTCCAGATATACCTACATTTTAGCTGATGAAAGAATAATTATTTATACTTTGACCAGTGCACCAGGCTGATGAAGTGCTGTCTTTTTTTTCTGAAATTTTTTGGCTGAACATAATAACATTTTGACTTACATTTTTATTTTAAAAATATTTTCCACAAATGCATAGAGAAGAAAACACAGAATCAGAGAACTGCTTGCAGAACAGACCAAAACTAGAAGCATATGTTGATGAAAGTTTTCCATTGCACAGCAAATAAGCAACTGAAATGCAGTACAAAATATTTTAACGTCCCACTCCAATACTGCAAAACATCAACTGAAAATATTCATATATATAGTTTCTGTCAAAATTTTTTTCCTCTTGATTATGAAAACCAATGTTCACAGTCACGTGATTATAAGTTTATGAATGTCAAAATATGTTATTGTTGCACTGGATTTTGTGAATTTCACTGTCCAAGAAAGATGTTCCATTTAATTTCCAGACTGAAAGTCTGTTTTTGCTATTGCTGCAACTATACTGAATTTATGAGAGGACCAAATTAACAATTTAATCTTGATTGTAATTGCTGCACAATAAAAAAAAACTGTCTTCACCAAGAGGCAATAGTCTTTAACAGCAAATGAATTGCCAAAAAGAATCCTAATGTTTGGTCTAGTGCCTGATACTGCATTGTCCATTTCACTATTATTTTTATAACCATTGTGAACTCTTTTGTAAATTGGCATTACATGCCTATGAGTTTGGCTCTTTAATGATTGTTGTTGACTGGTGGAAATGACAACAATGTAGAATCTAGTATTTCCGGGTACATTAGTATCTGTAGTTTCAGTTCTAAACAACTTCCACATTCAGTCTTTGATGCTATTCATCTAGGGTCAAGTGACAGCTTGATTATAGTATTTCAACAGAAGATTTATTCCGATGTGCTTGGAAACTGTAAGAAAAAAAAAAGCATTTCAAAAAGAGGTTCCAGTTTACTAAATGGTGTGCAAAAATCAGCATGATTAATAGGAACAGTGATGGAAAAGCTTTCCAAAAAGTTGTTAAGCACAATCATACCAAGTACACCTAGTTTACAGCTTACAAAGTGAATTGCTATGAGCTGCAAATGAAAAATCCTGAGAATCAGAGTGTAAAAGCTAAAATATGACTACTTAATCAGTGCACAGCTTGTGCTCCAATTAAGCGCAACATTACTGTTCAAAACTTTGATCATAAAAAATAGCATCCCAAGAGTGTCTAATAAGCACTAAAATAATGACTGAAATAGTTTTCCAACCAACCCTTGCACCTTCTTGATAAAGCTCTTTCTTTCCATGACTTAGACTTTGTTTTGCTTTTCTGACTTTTTAATTTTACTTCGAACATAAGGTAATTCTTCAAACACAGGTAAGGCAATACACTGGGGAACAGAGAATCATCTAATACTTTTTAACTTGCTTTACAAAGTTGCAGTTAGAACAGAATTTATTCCTATGCCAGAAAATCAAACATTACATATATGCCACTTAAGTCCCACTTACCCAGACAAGAGTTGCACAGTACAAAGGTCTTACTCAGGGCTCAATTTTACTCTGATTCTGCAGTCTTGGAAAAATTATTTTCGCTTTGCAGATTCCATGTCATCTCATTATCTTCAGGCTAAACAACGAACATCAAAGAAAGGTCTTTGTCCCCGTGTGAATGAATGGAATGGACTGTGAAAAGAGATGTTGGCTGCAATCTCATTATATGATGTAGAAACACCTCCACTGGACATACATTTTCCATGCACGCAGATAAAGGCAGTGTGCTCCTGCATTAGGACCCACAACATTGTGGAGGGTATAGTTTGAGTGGCAGCTAGGAAGAACCCCTACATTTTGTTTCATACACCTTGTGGCACTTTCTTCAGATTCCTATGCTTGGCATGTGAGATTGAGCTGGAGAGAAAAGGTATTGTGGGCAGGGAATGAATGAATGAGATCAGGCACTGTAAGCAGTGATGGACATTGAGGCTTCTGGAAGCCTAGACGTAGGAGAGACCAATAGAAACATGAAGCAGCTTCCAGCTCTCCCACTAATGTCATCAATGCATAAAAATTAGTTTATAGTTTGGCAAGCGTATACATAATGGAGGATGAAGTACTATATGTTTGTATTCTAGTTTCTCCTTGCCATCTTGGTTTTAGGTTTAATATGGCATGGGTATTCCTTACACCAGGAAGACAGTTATTTGCAGCATATCCCTAATAACATAATTTTTCAACTGGCCATAGTCAACCGGCCAATTTTTCAACTGGCCATTCTTGAACAAATACCCTACACAAGCCAGGACATGTGGAAATCTAATGAATTTGGTGCTTACTACCAAGCAGAAAAACATATTCAAACAAATTTTATTCTTTATTACTGTTGCAAAGATTTCAGAAAAATTGAAAGAAGTCTCCTTTAAAAATTTCCTGTCCCACATTGTTTTGCTGTTGGTCCTTTTACACAAATTAGTAAGAGAAAACATAAACAGACTTTCAAAAAAAATATTTTAACTTATTTCTAGGTCCTTTAGAATATGTTTCAATTTCAGATAATGCTCTTTGAGGTGTAGTAAAACCACAATTGAATTGAAATAGCTTTTTCTATGTATATAGAACTTATTCACGTCAACAGAAAGGTCATGGCTATTGCAAGTTAGTTAATAAGAAAATAACAACAAAACTCCCCTCTACACCCTTCTGTCTGTAGCACTTTTGTTAAATGCTAGACCCAGGTAACCATTTTTTGATTGCAGACATGGGAGAATAGAAGCAATCATAAGGAAAAGAACCATTAAATGAGAACAAAAATAAACAATAAAATATGGTAATAATATATCAGTTATAAAAGTTTTATTGACCTACATTCCAGCAATAGCAGTTGTTCTTCTCTGTAGAAATGGAAGAAAAGAGGAAGGAGCAATCCTGATCAAGGTCTGGACATGGTCCAGAGTGAAGCAGGTTTCCACTTGCATTAGACTGGAAATACTCTCTATATTTTTAATGTTGTCCTCCATTGTTTGTCTAGTCAGCTGTCTACACGGTGCAATTGCCAAAAATACAAGTCAGTACCAAATAAATAAATAAATGGGACTATCATTGGGATCTAAAGCATTAATAGGTACAGGTAAGCGCTGATAAGACCCCTTCCTTTCAAAGCAAGGAGGAGATTTTTTTATTGTTCTGATGCTGGTTGTGCTGGAGGAGAAATAAGAACAGAGAATCTGAAAATGTTCAAGATGTTCAAGAGCTGCTCTTTAATTCTGGAGCATATTTGATTTCAGGGCTGCCTTACCAGTAGCTTGAGTAGCCCTGACTTTGTCAAGTTTTTCCTTTCTTCTTGAACAAACCCTACTTGTCTTCTAAAAGGCAGAAGAGGAACTTACTGTGCCTCAACCATCGTCTGCCTTGTATGTAGTAGAATGGAGGAAAAGAGAAAGGCTGTAATGCTTCCTGCCCTGCAGTATCATCCTGTGTGTGAATGATGTGGCAAAGCACTAGGAAGGCTTTCTTGCACAGTGTCATACACAGTTACACATACACCTTTTTGGGAAAAGACTTGCCAAAGAACAGGTGGACTTCCAGACATATCCATCTTCCTGATCCACTCTAACTTAGGTGCCGTTACCCATCTTAAGAGCTGAAATGACCTAGCATAACCTGATAAGCTCAATGCTCATAATAATACACAGACAACAGAACAGGTAATATATCCCATTATTTTAATAGTACTCAAGTGACTACTCCTTGCTGCTGTACAGTACTTTTTCAGATATATTAACCAGATCTAAGAATTGCCTACTGATGACTCAAGTGGTCATGGATAATTTTATTCCCCTTTCATTGTAATATTTGTGCTATTTTAAATGAAATTGAGCAATTAAGTAGCAGAATATGTGAAATTATTATGCTCATAGAATTGGACTATCTGAACTTTGTTTTTAGAAAGGTAGAATATGGATCTTGAAAAACGCTTCAAAAATACACTCTGAGACATTACCATGAAGTCTAGCACAAGAATACTACACTTAATTAATGTTTATTTGTAAATAATGTTTTATATTACTCATAAATGTTAGTTAATTTGATTAATCTTAGGACTAAAAGTCAAATCAGTTATTTTAAACACAATGTGTTTCATGCTGTTCCTTCTGTGAATCTAGGATTTGGCTTGCATTTAAAGCAAAAATATTATTCAGATTATGAATTGTTTTCCCTCCAGGAAAAAACGTAGAATATGTGTTTGTTGGCAAATGATACATTTCCAACATAACTTTCTCTGGCATCTGTCCATTAGCTCAAAAGGAAGAATTAGCATTGTCCTCCTGCTTGGCAAAGGAAATTAATTAGGATCAGAAACTTGGTTGTCTCAACTATTACAGAGTTTCCATAATTACAGCATAAAAAAATCACACAAAAAACCCCACCAAAATTCCATTAATGAAAAGCGAAGCCATGCAATTTTTTGTCTCAAAACCCTTGTTTTGCCCAGCCTATTCAGACAAGAACATTATGTCTGCATTCCATTCCTTTATTAGCTGTGCATGATACCTGTATCTTTTGGTCAAAAAGGATGGCAAGTGGAGTGCAGATGTAGCTCTTCCAGATTTTGCAGAGGATGAACATTCAGTCTTGACGCACGTAGCTCCCTGGAAGAGCAGTGAACTGAAAGCGATGTCCTCTGTTATCACCCAAAGGTGAGGATTCTTACTCTCAGCCAAGAGAAGTAGCAGACTGCCACCCTTTTAACAGGAAGTGTGCAGGGACTAAGCTGTGAGCCACCTGAGCACCACCCAACGCCCAGGCTGCAATCGTCTGTTGGGTATGCTGCAACAAGCACTGGCCTTTACTTCAAATGGTGTATGCTCCTCAGCTCTGGTCACTTCCATCCTGGTAAGCACAAAATAGCACCTCTGCTAAGGAGAAGACACTTCTCTTTCTGAAATGTTCTGGTGCTCACAGCTTAGCTATGTTTAAATTAAGCAGGCAGAAAAATTTTCATATGGATTTCTTTTAAAAAATAAAGTGATGCGTGCTGGAGTGTCAGTTAAAAATGAAGATGAAAATTACAAACAAAATTACACAGTAGAGAAGGAACAAAAGAATGCAGTATATCGAAGAAATTAGAGTTATTTATCTGACAGAGATTTACGTAGGGGGCCAAAAAGTACAGCAGAATGAGCTGCAATGTCATCAACTTTGACCCACTGAAAGCAATTAATGTGATACCAGAGTCAGCTGGGTTTATGACAAAATGTAACCTCTCTCACCCAGTGAGATGAAAATAATGACCGGAATTTCTGAGGTGGTGTAATAATTCAACTGCTAAATACTCTTTGAGGGACTGCAAAGGTTCAATTCCTATCAAAGTCACAGGAAACTGAGGTCATTTAAGCCTAGACACTCAAAGGTACTGAAGGGCTTAGCTTTCCTTCCTCCCTGCCCCCAGCAGTGTTAATGCTTTTCTATATCTGATCATTAAAATTATGTGAGATTAAGATCTCTAATATTAGTAAGATTTTATTAGCAAGTGGTAAGAACAGCTTGACTTCTGTTGGACACGTAGTAGGAGGCCTGTACCTGACTGTTGTTTCATGCATTCATCAAAAAATGAAATGTGAAAAATGACCTGTTGGCCAATGTACCATTGAAATGTCTCACATCAGAGGGATGAAGCACCTCCTCTATGAAGAAAGACTGAGAGAGTTGGTATTTTTCAGCCTGAGGAAGAGAAGGCTCCGAGGAGACCTTATTGTGCCTTTCAGTACTTAAAGGGGGCTTATAAGAAAGACAGGGACATACTTTCTAGCAGGGCCTCTGTGATAGGACATAGGGTAATGGTTTTAACTAAAAGAGGGTAGAGTTAGATGTAAGGAAGAAATTTTTCACAGTGAGGGTGGTGAAACACTGGAATAGGTTGCTGAGAGAGGTGGTTGATGCCCCATCCCTGGAAACATTCAAGGTGAAGTTGTATGGGGCCCTGAGCAACCTGATCTAACTAAAGATGCCGCTGCTCATTGCAGGGGAGGTTGGACTAGATGACCTTTAAGGGTCCCTTCCAACCCAAACTATTCTATGATTTTGTGGCTTTGCAGAATTTGTTTACAGATACAATCCTCATAGCAACTAAGCTATATCAAATCCCTGTTCTGAAAATAGAATCATAGAATTGTCTAGGTTGGAAGGGACCTTAAAGATCATCCAGTCCAACCATCAACCTAACTCTGACAAAAAAATAAATAAGAAATAAGCAATAAAAA
>VXAK01025579.1:323-23218 GCA_013399435.1 Arenaria interpres | reverse complement strand
GGACGGACGGACGGACGGACGGGCTGCCGCCGCCTCCCGGGAGTGGGGGGACGGGGGGCAGCGCTTGGAGAATTTGAGGTGAAACCTGTCGCGACCAAATTCGGGAGGTCAGTGCTGGGTCTTTAGCGTCAGGTGAGAACAGGCTGTGGAGGGTACTGGGGCGGGGGGGATGGGAAAGGAAAAGAACACACCAAAACTCCTAACAAAATAAAGTTTGCGCTCTGTGTTTTTTCTTTTTTTTTTTTTGGCACATTTATGACTTTATAAAAAGATCCTTAGGAAGTCCCGATGAGCTGCATACCTCAGCTTCTAATATAAGTAAGTTTCATACTAACCCGGTTTCTCGATGGTGTTGTGTAGGTCTGTTTCACTTGAGGAAAGAGTCTATGGCTTCTCAGTGTGAGCAGTTTAGAGGAAAAACATTCAGTATGTGTACACAGAGGCCTGTGGTATCTGAAGCAGCGCTTTTCAATATTTGGCCGTGGAACAACTGCAACTGGGTCTAGATGCCACTTCAGGAGTTGAGGTGGTTGGAGCTGAACAGTGTAGAAGTTTGCTGACCCTGGGAATTTGGAGTCCCCTGCAGCCACATAGTGTCTTTTTAAAATATGTCAGCAAGTTCTAACTACTGTTAGAACAGTCTTAAGTTGCTGTGCTTTAGTAGTGGAAGAAAAGTCAGTTGACCACAGAGATGTTCTTCTGGCTCAGAGCTACAAATTCTGGAGGTTGTGGGACCTGTGGATATTAGGGAAATGCAGCAATGTGCTTGCTCTTGCACCTCTCCTTAAGCGTCTATTCTTGGCCAGTTTTGCTTTGGGAATACACAATTTTGGTTCAACCTGAAACTGCCTGTTTTGCATTATTTGCCAATTTAAATATTTTATGGTACTAACTTTAATATCTTGTGAGGTTTAACGTGAATTAAAACCAGTCATAACAGTTAAAGTAAACATTCTGTGTTATGTGGTAGTTCTGTTCTTGTTTTGGTTTTAAGTAAGCAAAATGTAGCAATTCATGACAGGGTCCTTCAGCTGTATGAAATGCGTGGGACTGAGCTGTACACACCAGTGATGTACCATCGGCATGACGGCTACAAGTACTTCTGCCCATCATGGATACAGGGATCGCAATGAAATCTTAGAAATCTGTTCACCAGTTTTCATCTTTTTTGTTTGGTTGGTTTTTTTGTTTGTTTACTAGTTCTTTTCTTTTACAGGTATGTAAAAGTTTATTGGGTCAGGTCCCTGGTGGGAGGCAATTTGTACATGTGCTGTGAGTTCAGTGTGATACATATGCACCAGATGACTTACAGGGATGCTTCTGTGGAGTAAGGAAGGGGGTGAAGGACTACGTAGGGTCCATGACCAACTTCACAGGCTGTTTGCCATTATTATTGCTGAAATGTATTCTAGAAATCAATGTTGAAAAAGGCATATAATTCTGTTGGCAGCTTTATGTGCAGTTAAAATTATCCTCAATATGTTGCTCTCAGTTTTAGCAGGGAATAAAATACATGAGCCTGGTTCATAATATCTCTTCCTTATTAGAAGGAAGTTAAGACAGCGTCTATGGTATCATTTTACTCAGTAGCACTTGCTAGAGCAGCGAACCAAGATCCAACTTGCCTTTAAGTGAATGGCAAAATTTCCATTGGTCACAGCAGCATAAGATTACACTGTGGGTTTGGAAGAAATAATTGGTAATGAGTTCAGCTCCTGGAGGGCATTAATTTTTGCACCATGAAATCCATAGTAAATTGAGTTAAGGAGATCCACATAACATGCTGGTAGACAAATGTTATCCTTTCTGTCCTTTTATGTAAATCTATTGAAGACAGAATTTGATCTTTAAGTTATACGTTCATTTAAATAGTAATATCCCAGCTAGCTGTGCACTAATTTAAATGTTGAGTGTGAAATAAATTAGAAAAGTCTAATCTGATTCAGTAATGTAGTATTAGGACAAAGAAGGATTAAAATGCTCAGTTATTGATTAAGTCTTTGGAGGGAGGGGTTGGCAGTTCCCACCAGGGTTTGTGAAATGAGCGCAGGGTCGTGTCTGAATCAAAACTGTTCTGAAAATGCTGTATGATGCTCCACTGTGAAAGAATTCAACATGGGATCAAAGATTGTTGTACTTGAAACAAAAAACCTGATGTTTTCAATGGTGTTTTTAAAATGTAATATATGTTGACTTGTACTTTAGCTTATAAATAAAAATATTCACTTGTAAAGAGAGTATTTAGTGCTGAAGAATTGCCTCGTGATTGTGTGTATGTGTAAAATACACTTGGTGGGACCAAAACTAGAAATTGTCATTAGTTACCAACTTAACAAATGAATGGTACTAAGCTTAGATTGGCTTGGGGGAAGGGAATAGGGCTTTTTGAGGTATGTCAATCAGTATGTATAGAAATGAGAGTATTGAAATATTTCTTTTTGGCAGAGCGTTTGCACAATTAAAGACATTAGTGTGTGTTGTTTCAGTTTTTAATGCACAAAGTTAAATACATGTATAAATCTTTGTATTGTGAACATCGATTCATTTTTTCAGATGTCCTTGGCTTGTTTCCTTTGGGAGTAATCAGCTCTGCTTTAGTTTTCTTTCATTGCACTATTTCCTATATGCATTTGACGCAGACGTCCTCCCTTTGTTAATTCTAACATATCAACAGGTGAGGAAGTGGAACTATTCTTTGTGCTTACATATTACATCTGATAGGAAATAAAATTCTGACTTGTACTATTTTTTATGGGTTTTTCCCATGTATTCTAGATGTAACTTAATTTTAGAAGCTTAGTTGACTGCCAAAAGATAAGCCTAGTTACCTAGTAACTCAGCTTGTAGCTTACTGTAGTTAGAGATCTGAGAATACTAACTGGGCATAATTAGAAAGTTATCCTAAGACATTCCAGTGGCTACTTCAATGCTATTGAAAGAAGTTATGCAAAAATGGGTGTGTTCTCTTTTAAGCAGTCATTTCTCTCAATAATGCTATGATACATAGTTATATATATTTTTTAAAAACAGCTAGTCCCGTGAGAGGGAGATTAGATGGTGAAATATGAAGAAGATATATATCTAATGAAGTGTCCTGTCTGGATATTGTCATTTATGCTTGTGGTAGTTGTATAAATTATACTTAACCTATCATAAAATTATTAGTATGGAATATAATAAAGTTATTAGTATCAGTATAATAGTTTTATAAAGTTATTAGCATTACTTGTACAGAGTCAAATTTCTGTTTTCTCAATTAGTTCTTAATTTCAAATGTCTTTGGTTTACAGTTGGACTTGCTTTAAGATTCTGTTTCTCAGTATGTTGTCCTTGTGGTTCACGTAAATAAAATTTCAGGTTCTGTAGGATTTTGCAACATTAGGTGCTTGTTAGGTCAGTATGTGTTAACTTGGTTATGTAAATTTTTAGATACAAGCATAAGAAACAAAGCAGTATTTTTTATCATGTTTCTCTATAGTGTTTTCTTATTTTTTGATGCAGGCAGTTTTGCTATTTTCTGTTGTAACAGAGTATTAGGATGTGGTTTTCCTTGTCTGAAGTTTGACATAAGCACTGTATGACCAATCTGATCCTTCGGACCTTTCTTATAATGAGGAAAATGGCACTATGAAACATCCACAGTGACTTTAAGATTTGTTGAATGTTTTGTAGCTCTTTTTGTAGAGTTGCAAAAATGTGTTCTGATTTTGAATTTCTTTACCACAAATATGAGTGATACAGGTAGTATCATAGACATTCAATTGCTCAGTGTAATCAAAATAAGACAATCAAATTCTCAGATACCAATTTAAATCTCTTTTCACAAATGCTAGTTGACTTCTTAAAACTTTTTTTCTTTTCCATCTGATAGTTGTCAGGGTACCATGAGCTTGCTGACAGCGTAAGCTGTTTAAGATACAATAAAAATTATTCTTGAAGTAGTTAAATATCTCAGTTCCCATGATCTGTATCTGAAGAAAAGCAAACAGTATTTAATAAGTATGTATTCTTGGATCTGTTTGTAATGGTATTTATTTTCATTAGACCACAGGAATCTTGAAGTTAAACTTCTCTCTTTGCACCTGATAATGTATGATGAAAAAGGATGTAGTTCCACACCTATATCCTTCTTGAGTGTAGCCTGCATTGATGTCATTGTTCCTTAAAGAGACATCAGCAACCCCTTAGTTCTGTTCAGTTGTATTTTAAAATGCATTTTTGTTAAAATTTTAATTTAGCAATTGAAAAGCCACCTTCAAGGAGGAACTTCATGAATTCCCTGCTGTCCTTGTTCACCAGTTCTCCCTGCCTTCTAGGATATCCTGTAGTGCCTGGATTTTATTAATCCTCGCTCTATTCCTGTCTTCTTGTTGTGACCACCTGTTGGTTGTTTCCAGGTGTTCCTGGAATCATTCTCATCTTTTCCTATGTATAAGTGCAGTGTGAGGGATGTGGGTATTTCCCTGATTTTCTTACCCTGACCACATCGATCATGTGCCTGTGACAGTACTGAGTCCCACTTAGCTGCCTTCAACTTGGTGTTAAGTGTGCAACAGGGTGTTTAAAGAAAAGAGGTGGGGAGGAGTTGTGGAGCTCACTGTCCTTTTTCTGCACTGTCTCTTATCTTGCACCAGGTCTGAAGTTAGATGCTCATCTTGCTAGGCGTACCTTGGAGAACAGAATTGGGGTGATTGGTCAGCTGTTAGTTGGCCCTTGCCACCTGGATGTGATTGCTGCTTGGGTAGGTGTTATCTAATTTCCCCACTGTTGCTACACGGTCACCACAGTCAAAATGAGCTGCCCCGCAGAAGTGATAGCACTGCTCTGCTTTCTGTTCCGGCTTCTCTTCTGGAGCCTGAGCTCAGAAGGGTTGGCTGATGGGCGGAGAGGGTCCTGGAGAGGTAAAGATAGTGCTCTTTTTCGCTACCAAACATGAGCTGATGGCAGAGTGGGGCTAGTAAGGCAAGGGTTAGGTGGCTCTATTTGAGAAATGCTGCGTATGTCAGCAGTAGCCAAATTAAAGTTACACATAGTATAGTGGCATGAGCTGCAGTTGCTGCAGTGCAGAAATACCCTTGGTGAAAACGGATGGCAGTTTCCTACTGTAATTTTTTGCTTCTGTACATTAAGAAAAAAAAAGAGACCACCTTTAATGCCTTAAATTGTGCACGTATTATGCAATTAATTTCCAGTAATTTTTTGGAGTTATCTGTGTTTGCTTATTTGCTTGCTTTAAGAAGGAACAATGAAGTTGTACATCTGGATTGGGAGCGTATGTTATGTTGCTTCTTGTAGAAAAATGCTAGTTCTTTAGAACAGTTTTTGAGATAAATTTCACAAATGTGAAAAGATAATAAAAGATTTTGTATATGCACAACCGTTCCCACCTAGTGTGTGTGAGTGCATGTATTTGTTTGGTGTTTTTTTTTCTGAAAGAGTGGAGTTTTCTGACTATCCTGATCTTATCATCAAATGGGGGTGTGAAATAGCTGGTAAGATTTTAACTTTTTTCCACACCAGCTCATCCCATGGGTGTACAGGATCACAAACCAGTAGGTGGAGCCCTGTGCCAACAGCCAGCCTTCAGCAGGCTTGTGAGAGAACCTGCAGCCTCTCTACCCAGAGAGCCAGGCAGTAGAAGTTTCTTGAGCATGTATCTGTAATGTTTTATTCAAATGTAATAAATGAACATGGTTTTAAAATTAAATGCCTGGTGTTAGCTGGGAAAGCCAAGGCAGTGGCCATGTGCTGAGAAGCTTAGGGGCAGTTTTGTGTTGTTCATGGGGGTCAGGTGATTGGGTGAAATACCCTGATCTGTTCTAAAGGGCTGCAAGTATGAGAGCTCATATGATGTGCCATGTGTTTTCCCTTTTCAGTTAATTTCTGAATCAACTGCTTGTCGTTAGGCAAACCTTGGTTGTAAGCATTGAAAATGAGGCCTGTGGGAAGCTCTTAACAAATTCACAAAGCAGAGAAATTGCTTTTCAAATTTAAGTTTTGAGATTTGGGTTTGTATTTTTGTTTCTTACTAATACTAACTGCAGATCCTTTTGAAGCCACATGTTTGAGTATTGAAATATGTTGAACAGTGCAGTTCCCAAATTAAAAATCAGCAGTAGCCAATTTTGCACTTTCCATGTTTTGCACAGTGTGTGTCCACACCCTCAGCCCAGTGTTACACAGTTCAACTAACTGATACAATGGACTTGTTTTATTGACATCTGTGTGGGCTGCTTGTAAAACTGTGAAGAATGTGCAAGTTGCAAACAACTTCCTTTAGAAATAAGTTTACCTGATGTGGTATTGTATGTAGACAAGTTGCTGTAGTGTGAGAACAGTTCCTAAATAGTAAGGTGCTAATTTTATTCGAAAATGTGAGATACAGCTCTTAGTTTTACAGGGAGAAAGGAGGGTAATGTTTTACAGAGAATAGGAGGTAGTAAGTTTTTATTCTTGTTGTAGGGGGTTTTGTTGTGTTTGTGCCAATGAAAAAAATTTTGAAAAATCTGCGAGATTAGGATTATTCTGTGATGGTAGCAGGTACACAATTTGTATAAAATATACCCTGCATTTCTTATTTGAAAGCCTAGATGACTTAATGTTTGCATTTCAAAACAATGGGAAGGGTGTGGGTCCCTAGTGTTCTTGCTCTGACTAATATTTTTGTGCAGTAACACTCTTGTGCAGTACCTTATATCGCAAAAGAAAAAGTCTTTCTCAAAGCCTGCAGATTTGTCTGATGACTATATGAATAATGAGCTATATATTGATATTACAAGCTTAGCTGGATATACATCTTAAATTATTGAGGGAGGAACACATAAATTTATATAAGTATCATCTACTTCTGTTAGTGCTTTTTTTTTTAAATATTTTTTTTAAAAGAAATTTTACTTCCACACGACAGTAGCCGCTGCAGTGACTTTTTATATATGATTGAAGTTTCAGCATATAGATTTGGAAAAGTTTGATAGTAAAGCCTTCAATGAAATACAGGGTAGAGCTGAAAAGACAAAATGTTCAGAAAATAACATTTCAAAGTATGCTTACTCTTAGAAGCAAAAGAAGAACTCAATAATCCTCTATGAAATGCTAAATGAGTGGTAGAATCAACAGGGATGGGTTTAGTGGTCATTAAAAGGTGGGAAGAAAAGGCAAGCCTTCATTAAAATTGGCCTTAAAAGGTTTTTAAAAACAAAACACAGAAACACTGTCTTGCACCTGCTAGCGCATGGAGAACATCATGAAAAGATGACTGATAAATGTTTTTCTGTGCCTGATGCATCAGTTTGGCAGTTGTCCTGAAGAAAGTGGAGACCACCTCTGTGTGTGTTCAGCATTCCTTATGTATTAGCACCTGGTTCTTTTGAGATTTTATGTAGTGCCTGAAGCATTTAGCAGGGAAATACAGCACATGTTGAGTAGCAGAGGTTGTATTGAGGTCTGATGTTTTGACTCAGGTAAGATAATAGAAATGGAGAGCTAGCAATTGTGAAAGGCTTTGGGAAGAATCAGAGCTTCTAGGTTCTGGTTCCATTTCTCTTGATCCAAAAGATTTCAGGTGGTAACTCAAGCAGATTAATTTTTAGTTCTGATATAAGCAGAAGCAATAGATTTTTCTCCTGATAGTATAGGGTACCTCAAAGACCTATTGATAATTGCCTGTAGCACAAGATTACATCACTGCTATAGTTTTTTTTATTAACAGGTTACATTGAGTGGAGAATGAAATTATGGGAACTGAGCCGTTTAAAGAACTCCTGCAAAACACAGCACAAATCATCAGCTTGTGCAGAGGCTTGTATTGATCAGCTATGACACATGAACTGGTTGAAAAAGGTCTGAGTTGTTTCTGAGTGCAAATGCAGGGGAGGCAGGACACCTGGACAACTGCAGTCTTACATTCAAAACTGTTTTGACTGAGCTCCTTGAGCTCTTCATGTCTTAAATTTGCATCTTAGCAGCAGGACATGGCAAATATTCTGAGTTTAATGCTCATTCAGACACATAAGCTCTCCAGCTCTAAAGCAAAGCATGTTTCAAAATGCTAATTCTCTGTTCTGGCAGTTAAATACATGTAGTATATACTTGTAGTCTGGCCCATGCCTAGAAACAGGTTTCCTGCTGGGCTAATTACCCCTAATTGTCATACTCTTGTATATCAGTAAGGGAAACTAGCAAGGTAAATTGGTCTAATGGTAACATTTATGAGCTAAACAGTATGGGCTGCTCTGTTCTTAGAAATATGTGTGATGTGAAATTTCAGTTGAACATGAATCCAGCAACTAAGAGGGAAATTGACCGGATAGCTGCAATGTCTTAAATGGTGTGCATCTGGGACACGTAGCCTTTTCTGAAAGTTGAATGACTTCAGCGGTGGTTTGACTCTTATTCCCCTTTGGAAGCAGGTTGTTCAAGCTGCAGAGTTGTGCTGGCTTCCCTGTTCAGCTTTGTAAATGCAGCACAGTTCAAACTGACGTTATTGCTCTTTATCCACTGATGAGCAATTTTGCCCATTCCCTGTATCTAAGACACAGGTTCCAAGTGGATGTCACAAAATCCCTTTTTACTTATTTTTTTGTTTGTAGGACAGATCTGAATCATTATCTCTCGGATAAGGAGGTGATAAAGCACCTCAGTAATTCCTACAGGAACTATTTACAGTCTGACAGAGGAAGGATATTCCCATTGGAGCCTAGAACTTGCCGATGTTTTTGATGCTTGTATGGTTTCTAAAATAGCATAAATTGCCTCCCAAACATTTTGATCTTATTTTACATTGTTTATATAAGTGTGTCTCCGTATATATTTAAAATAAGCAAGTGCACATGTAGGATTTTTAACTGTTTTCTAGGATCTGGCCAGGTTAAAACTAGAGTTTGCGGTTTTTAATCTATCCCTAGCTATCTGTTGGAGTACCATTTCACTGCAGGACTTTTGTTGATCAGTTTTCCTTGATTGTAAAAAGCTATTGCAGAATGCCTGTATCTATTTTTGTATAAAATCTGCTGCTAATATGAAAAACATACTACTAGAATGTTTTTCTGACTCAATTGAGAAAAGATTTAATTGCTTTGATAACAGGCAAACAATTTGATATTTCTATTTATGAAACTTTATATATGAATAGGGCTTAGATAAGCTTGTTTAATCACCAATTTGTTCATATTTTACAATTTTATGGTTAATTTGGGAAGTAAGCGTAATCGTTTTTGTTGTATGCTTTTGTGGACTGGATGTAAACTAATCACGGTGTCAGCATGAATTAATTATGCAAGTAAGCCGAATGACTATTTCATTATTTTATTAAAATGGTAAGAGTTTGAGAAGATCTTTTGTTTTAATAGGTTAGCCAGAATTCATTGGAAAAAGTCTTAGTATGTTTAAGGTAATGGAAAAAAATTGCTCTCAGTACATCCTACAGAGATCCTGTTTAAAACAGATGACAGTCTGTCACGTTCAGTAGCACATCAGTCATCAGATTTATTCTAATTCCTTAAGCTGAACATTTCATTCAAGCTTGTAGATTGTCTTGTCAAGCTACCAAAAGCTTCATAGCTTTTCTGTCAAGCATAGAGTTGCACCAGCAGTTCACAAATAAATGCTAAGCTGCAAAAATATTGTTTATTTTCTTTAACCTTTTATTCAGTTAACTACAGTGTTCTTTCGTGTTATTTTCTCCACATTCGTTTATCACAAGGTATTCAAGGGACTACTTCCTAAACATGCCTCATCCTGACCACAGCCACTTCAGACCAAGGGCCACTCATTTTGGGATGTGTTGTTTTTATTGGTAGCAGTCTAGACCACCATGGTTATGACATTCCTCCTCTAATCACAAAGGCCCAGTGAACAGCTCCATTTCTTGCAGACGTGAAGGAATCCCACTGCCAGTGCACATGAGGTGCTGGTGTGGCCAGTCTGGCTTTGTGCAGAGCGGCCGTGGTCATGAACTTCTGCTCGGCCTGTATGGAAAGTTGCAATTTTGCTACCAACCCATATAGCTGTGCCAGTCTTCATATTTATTCATCAAAACCTCTTTGGGATTTTTTCCATGCATTACCATGTATGTTTGTGTATATGAGGCATGGCTGAATTGGGCTCCTTGCTTTTTTTGCAGATCTGCCACCTTGGAGAAAAGAAATTTCTCTTGTCTTTTTTCTCCCTGACCTTCTCCAATTCTGAGCCTTTTGCTTTCCTTAGATCAAAGCTTCTGTGTAAAACATTGCACTTGTGTAGAAAGTATACTTGAGACTGTGCAGTAGTGAGAACTCAACTTGTGACACAGTTGACATTCTTTGAATTCAGCATACATATGTCTGAGGTAGTAAAACATTGGGGATGGTTAGTTGAAGTGACATTAGATTGGTGCATTTGTAAAATTTATATTTAAGCCACCCAAAAATTTCTTGGTAAAACGATTTTTTTGTGAACCCCTGAAAAGCTCACGACCAGGTTGGACTAATCTATATTAAACTGCTAGCACTAGGATATTCAGTGCAAAGTTGTGACTGCCCTTTAATAGGAAAAAAAACTCCCTTGGTTATCTTTTTCAGCTATTAGAAAAAAAAAAAAGGCTAAGTTTTGTGCGAAAGATTTTCCAAAACTGCTAATTTCAGAATTCTACTTTCTACTTCTGATTCTTCACTGTAACTTGTGATTTCTTCTAATATGTATTTTTCTGTTGTTTACACACCGTGCTACATTTTCTCTCCTAATTTTATGTTTTTCTTTGTTATAAAGTCCTGTTGTTTCCTTATACTGTGTTTTGGTCTGCTAAATGGCCAATATGTTCTTCCAGGAGGCTTATTCTTTGAAACGATATTCTGAAAGACACATTGTACGTGTATAAGTAAAAACTGTGGGGTTGAAACCCTATATGAAATCAAAGCCTGAGTACATACATATAAAAAAGGTTTGTTAAAATGTCAAGATAAGGAAAAGTCAGAAAATAGTTTAGACCTGTTATTAATTTTGAATTGTATTCAAACAGGGAAATATGTAGCATCAACAAAAGCTTGTTACAGAGAGAAAAAATTCAATTTTACACTAGGATAATTGTTTTATGTATTTTATATTTATTTCTAAGATCAGATAAAGGCTTGGAATGCTCAATATAAATCACAGTATGGTCCTGATAAATGCTGAGGTCGGTAGATGGAAACCCCTTCATGTGCAAAACACATTACTACTGTGGGAAATTCCAAGTGAATAAAATGAATCTGATTAGCACCATCTTTCCTGCTATACATCCTTTACTTCCACTATAATGTTAGAACTTTGAGTATTTTTGGTTTTCAAAGGAGTAAATAAGTATTAACACTCTCTGTGTCCTCCCATATGTTACCTATAGCCAAATACTGTTTCTTTGTTAAGAAGAGATTAACACAAAACTTGTTTGAGATCTGTGGGTGAGAATGGAACTGTTGCTGCAATAATATTGAGAAATTAGGTTGGCCCTGTTCAAGTGGCCTTGTGTGCGCTGGAGAGGTAGTTGATGGGATCCAAATGCTTTGTAGATGATGGAACTCATGATTTAAGAATCCATGTTTGTAACAAATTGCTTCCTATCAGGAAGGTTTATTCTATCTAAAAGGAAATGTAACTATTTTTTCAGGTTTGGCGGGACAGTAAAATGGATTCTAAGTCCTCACAGAGAATGTATGCTGTTGGTGATTTTATCCTGTAAGGAGGTAGTTCAGGCTCGGGTACCTCAGCTGACAGTCTGTGCTAGTCTGAACTAGAGGAGGCAACCTCTAAGTAACCAATTTGCAAGCTGAAATTTGAAGCGTTTGGGTAGCTAACCAAAATGACTGCCACTCATCCTTCCACAAATATTTAATAAATAAGCTGTAACATTCAGTGGCAGATTTTTCTGTATGTAATGTATTGGAGCTGTTGAGACCTAGGGCAATGAGAAATAGACTCCTGTTACTCTGTCGGTTTCTCACAACATGACATCCCCTTCACACAAAAATGTTCCTAGACTTGACAGGTATTTTGTCAAGCTGGACATTTTTCAGAAGTGTTGGCTTCCAAAACACGTCTTGATCAGCTGCCCTCATTATACAGAAGCAGTGATTTCTACATCTGTTTCTTGTTACAGACTTCAGGTTTTCTGTGCTCCTGTCAAGGTACTGGTGTTGCTGAGGTCAGTAATTTGCCACTGTTACCTGAGTTAGATCATGGCAGAGAGTAGTGGTGATGAGTAGTGACTCAACAGCCCTAGGGTGCTGAAGGATAGATGCTGTGAGAATAGACTCACCTTCTGGTTATTTGATACAATGGGATTTCATAATAAGGCTGCTTTTGCTGCGATACACCTATGAAAGGGCTCTAGCAGACCCAGCCCAATAGCTCATTCATGGCACCCCAATATAAAAGAATGGAGCACCCATGGAGGATTCCTTTGTCATAAATGTTACAGATTAGGGTGCAATGGATGTATCAAGAAACTGTTATTCTAGGATGTACAGTCAACAAACTAAGGGTGATTCAAGTTAGTTTTCTGCACTACAGTAGCATAAATGTAGGGGGATATAAATATGCCTGGGAGCAAGCTTTAGCTTCTTGCCTTAAGGACTCAGAATTTGATGGTAGAAAGAATAAACACAGTTGTGGGGTGTAACACTTCTTTTCACACTGTACTGAAGGTGACTGCTGTGCAGGTGTACAAGGTAACTCTAATTAAAACAGTTTCCCCTTGAAATGTAATTTTGTTCCTCCTCTTCACTATCCAGTGGTAGACTAATATTTGTCTCCAGAATGTTTTTCCAGGGTCTGAAGTGGAATTACAGTATCTGAAGGTTACTAAATATTAGGCAAAAATTACAATTCTTTTCATAGTTTAAAAGTATCTTTCATATTTCAAAAACCCTCCTGGATGTAAAATTCTTTTGGCAAACATTCACTGTCTTGCACTTATGAGAGAAAACTTAACAAAAATAACATACGCTGCTGTCATACTGAGGTTCCCCTCCAGTTGTATCTGCCCAGTAGCTTGTTTTCTGCTTAGTGTAATATAAACATTTCAAATTTATCTTTAAAAGTTACCAAAAAAACCCAAACCTCAAACCAGATACTTTATTGAGAACCCGTTTAGTATTACATATTACACTTTCTCTCTAATAATACAGCCTTTCAGTCCATTAGAGAGGTCAGAGAAACTAAGAATTCTCTGCACATATGCAGTTCTCCAAAATCCTGTATCTAATACAAATAACCCAGTTACGGACTTTTTTTTTTTAAACTGTAATGCTACATGATACAATTCTATATAAATTTGTCATTGTTTACTAATAACACAATGTAATACTGTAAATAAAAGCAAAATTTTGTTTCAGTAGCTATAGAAATTCATTCAAACTAATGTTAAATATCAGTTCTAAATAAGTTTGTAAAAATTATTTTATGTTATCCAAAATGTTTTCAATCTCATCTGATTAAAAAAAAATAATTGTGATGGGAGCATGAGTTTGCTAGTTGTAGGGTCTCTGGACTTCTCAAATATCTTGAGAAACAGGTTTTTAGGGAGGTGTCTATTAATGGATGTCTGAGAGTAGGTGTGTTTTTTCAACCTGTCCTGAAAGCACTGTGGAAAACTTTTAAGTACTAAACTGCCATTTCACTAGGTTTAGTTTATTTTTAGTGAGTATCTTTGATAAAAACAAAAAATAATCTTGCACCTCAGTGAAGTTATGAGTAAATTAAACTCACTTGGAGGCTACAAGTCTTGCAGCTTGACAACATCTGAGAATGTCTTCAGAGTTGTTAAGAGTATTTGAATTGTTGGCAGATTTTCCCTTTTTTAAAATCTTGTGTTTTATCTATACTTCTGTAGCTATGAATTTATTTTTATTTTTTAGTGATGTCAACCATTGCAACTTGTTATGCTCAGAACATTTGGCAAACAAGCCTCAAACTGCTCAGCACAATTATGTTCAAGAGAAAGCAGTCATCAAAATAAGCCTGGTTTTTAGAAGTACTAAGGAAGAGTTTTGCCTCCATCTAGTAAGTGGATTTAGAACATTGCTCCGCCCAGGAATAACTGGTGTGGGGCCAAGATTCAGCTGCTGCCTCATCTCTCTGCAACCTCACATAATTCCTTCTTTACACTGCTGGTGTCAAGTGTTTTGGCAATGAAAACATTAATGCAGATTGATGAATCAAGGAATAATGAGTGCAAGATATCTGAATTTATGATGAGGTTGCAAGAAAGAAGAGAACATCTATCTCTTTCTTTTTACAAAAAAACTAAAGAGAATAATCTTGCTGAAACTGGCTAGGTAATTATAGGTCTTGAATTTTTCCAGGATTTTTTTTTTCTATTTGTCTGTATGGAAAGAATCTGACTTTTATGGTTCAGAACACCTAATAAGAACTGTTTCTGTCAGTTGTATAACCCCCAACTTATATGAACCTCTCAGATGAATTCTTTAAGGCTTCTTCACTGTAAATTACTTTTGGCTGAATAATGTGCTTACTAGGGGTCTAAAAAGAGGCTATTTCTCAGTTCTGCCTGTACTTAAAGTTGCCCTGCACCTCTTTGGAATACCTTTTTTGTTTGAGTTTTCCATTGTTTGTGACTTTAACATTTTAGATGGAGATTTTTCTTTTTCCACAGTAGTAATTTCCTACCTGCTGGGTGAAGGTGACTTTTTTTGGTAAGTCTCAGCTGAGAGAAGGTTTTGGATATTTTCCAAACTGGGGTTTAAGGATAAATATGTTGTTTCCCCAATGTAAATAAAATATTGCAGCAGTTTGATTGGGAAGCCAGTATATAGTCATCTTTTGCATTGCTTTCTTGAAATTTGACAGGAAGATTGATTTGCTGGCAGAAATGACTGTGATAATGTGACTGATGATCTAAACTTCTTTAACTATTGCCTCTTTTTTTCCTTTTTTTTTGGTTTGATTTTAGTTTTTTCTTCCAGCTGCCTGGCACAGATTTGGAGTCAATGGCAACCCCCTTTTTATCTTGTACCTTTCTTTGGTGCAAGAAAAGGAAGCAGTGCAACAACTCCATGGTGCTGAGTGTTTGCAGGTTTAGCCTCTTTGATTTTTAGCTTCTATTTAAATTCTGGACATTCTCAACAGACTTAATTTCACTGATTGTTTTCTGGTTCTCATCGAGTTCTGGCCCACCTCAGAATATCTGATGCTTCTCCGATGGTCCAAGACCATTTCTGCATGTGCAGGTTGCTATTTGAAATGGCAGTGGCCTTCAGGTTTCTTTGATATTGCATTAAATTTGACAGAAGCATCTGGATTAAGTTTCTAAAAAAACTAGCCTGCTAACCATACCTAAGTAAGCAACAGCACATGATAGGGCGTGTTATATATCATATGTGTTGAGCATGTTGTAAAGCACACAGCCAATGCATAGGTGCTAGAAATGCTCTGAAATGTTGTTAAGAGTGTAGCACACGTCCTGAAGTGTGTCATTCCCCTGTAACTCCCTCCACTTCTCACTTAGAAGGATGAAATCACTACTTGTAGTCAATGAAGGCACTCTGTACTGGATCCAGTTGCTAGACTTTAAAAAAAAAAAAATTATCACAAGTTGAGGAGAGACAATACGTTTATTAAGTCAAAAAGTGTTCACATTTTTTGCGCAGTGCTCAGTGTTCACACCTGAGCAACAGTATATGTTCCAATGCTCTTAGTGCTGTGCAAGCATAGTTTATGGACCATTTTTGCTTTCAGTTAAAGGATAGCTTTCTCTTCAGATAGTCATCTAAGAAAATGACAGCTTAGTTAACACTCTTAAAAAGAACAAAACTGGCTGATCTGGAATCAGTGTGGTTTTATTTCTCTGTTTTTTTTAGCTTGTGAAATTTCAGGTGACGTGATTCTCTTCAGCAGCTCCAGTGTATGCTGTTGAATTCAAGACCATAAATAATTTGGGGTAGATCCAGTGCACTGGATACATTGGTTTACAACAGCAGTAGAGGTGCATTTGCGTTTTCATGCTGTTCAAAACAGCCTGATGGTTTCGCAACCAGTGCGGCTGTATTTCCCTGCGAGAGACCAACGGGCCCCCCTCAGTCCCCACACACAGGACTGGGTCTTGAAAGGTTGGCACGTTTCTGACAGGCCTCTGCATGTTCAGCGCGCATGATAGTTCTTGGTCGGGCTCCAATATACACACTGCTTGTAGCCTTTATACTTTTTATTTTTAGAGCATTTGCTGTCAGAAAAAATGGTGCTATTTGTAGGTACTTTGAGAAATGCAAGTTGGCTGTATAAATGGAGTTTCTCTGCTTCAGTGGGGTTTGTTGCCTCCTTTTCTTTGCTAAGTCCCTGTTCAATCTTCCTTCTTTCTGTGAAGGCACCAGAACAATTAGATTGGATTGCTTTTGGCAGGAGAAATATCATTTCTGCTGAATGCTATTTATTACTTATACTAGTGGTTTAGGAATCCAGCACTAAGTTACTGCTTTCATTTTATGGGCATATAATATTCTGTGATTTTACTTTTGCTTTTGTGGAAAAATCTAGGCCACTTTTGTGATAAAAGAAATTATGATTTGGGAATTTCAAGGTACTGAATATAATAGACAATTAATTTTGTAAATATAAGCAGTTTTTCTTGAATAATTTCCATAGGTAGCTTTGGAGCTCTTTAGCCACAGTGAATTTTTCTTAAGTTTGGGGGTGGGGGTGGTGGATTTTGCAGGGCTCAAGGGAAATGCTTTCAGAAAGGCAGGTGAAATATCTGTATCAGTAGTCCAGTTTTGGTTTATTGCAGGATGGTGTGCAAACTAGCATTCAACATTTGGCCTAATGCCACATCATCCAGTCATGTAGCAAACTGAATAAAATGGGGTGTTTGAGGCAAGTAGTCCTCAAAATGCTGTGCTGGTGCTACTGGGGCACCATTTCCTCCCTGTTGGCATTCTGCCTGTCTACAAAGTGGGTCGTCTTTGGTTGTGCTTCACTGCTTGCTTGCTTTTCTACTGTTCTCCCTTGTAAAGTCTGGGTTGCTTTCTGCTTTACTCTACTGTAAGAATACTACTTCTGGTGGGTTTGTTTTATTGCAACCCTTAGAATAATAAAATAGGTAGGCAGTAAGTGACCTGTAAATCTCATCCAGTTCACACCTCTGCTCAGAATGGGGCTGTCCCCTAAGTCAGATCAGGCTGCTATATCCATACGAGTTTTGCACATCTCCAGCAGTGGTGATTCCACAACCTTTACGGGCAACCTGTTCCAGTGTTTGACTTCCCTTGCTGTGAAAAGTCTCTTACTCGTAACTTCGAGCTATCTGCATTACAACCAGTCTTCAAGTGAAGAATCTGTCTCTGTCTTCTCCGTATTCACTCACATGGCAGCTAAAACCCAATAAAATCCCTCTTTAGCCTTCAACCCTTTAAAACCAACTAACTTAACTCTTTCAAATTCCTTGTAAGTCATGTGCTGCAAACCCCTAATCGTCTTGATGCCTCTCTGCTGGACTTGCTTCAGGACATCCATGAGAGGGTCAGACTAGATACAGCATTTCAGATGTGGTCTCACAAGTGCCAAATAGAGGGGATTAATTGCTGCCCTTTGTCTGCTGGTTATGATCCTGTCAACAGAGCGTAATATGCAGCCTGCCCTCACTGCCACAGGGATATAGTGCTGATTCTATGAAAATATCCTACTAAATATTTTTTTGGCTTCAGATAAGACAACAGCTAGTCTAAAATACATGTATATATCCTTATCATTAAAGGCTATGGAAATCACAATCTGGTTGTAAACTGTTCAGAAATGGAGATCCGGTTGCCCATGTGATATGTAATATTTAAGTTATAAGGCCAATTAAGCATTAGCTCAAAGGATAGCTAAATGAATTGGCTATTCTACACTTGACCAAAGCATACCATAATTTCATTGTTAGTGAAAATAATTTTAATGAAGGTCACAGAAGAAAGCTTTTTCATAGAATGCCCACTAAGATGAGAAAAGCTGTGAAAGAAAGGAGACACAGGCTTTGATGAGATCGTCTGCAGTTTTCTTTACATTTCAAAGAGGTGGCAGGCAGGGTGAGAAGGAAAAGGCATGTATTGTCAAAGAGAAGACAAAACTGAGGAAAAAGAAAAGAAATGGAGGACAAAGGAGAGCTAAAAAGTGGGAAAGAAGAAAACAGAGCAGGCTGAAGATTGTTTAATAAATAAGATACAAAGAAAGATTGTTATTTTTTGTTGGTAATGGAGGAAAGAGAATATAACGGAGGAGAGAAGAGATATGGGACAGTCGGTGATCTAATATGCACATAAAATGCTTCCGGGTATGTGCAAAGAGAAAATTGAGCCTTGAAGACTCTGAACTAATAGCAGAAATTAGGGATAAAAGATAAGAGAAAAGTACATGTCCTTTATCGAATTCAATCGGATTCAGGAATAGGTATAGCCTGTTGTAAACCAGTTGAAACTGCATTTGTATGCCTTCTCTCTTGCCTTTGTCAAAAGCATGGCATAGAGAATGAGTGCTTTTTGACTTAGTGTATTCTAGCATTAAAAAGTGTCAGATGCAAATTCTGTAGTGAGAAGGTGAAGAAGCTGCTGCAAAAACAGTGTGAAAATACCTGAAACCTGGTTCTCCATGTTTTTCTGATTTATGCAGGTTAGTTGGAACCAGTTCCAAATGTCTCATCTCCTTCTGGGGAAAGAATTGGTAGGGGAGAAACCCCAGGGATTACTACATGACTCTGCCCTCTGGAAAAGGCTTTTATCAAGATTCCAGACAATGCAATCACTTCTATAAACGAAAATCTTGAAGTTTTTGTAGCAGGGTAGAGTTTTAAATTTAAAGAACTACTCATGCTACATTCTTCCGTTTACAAGGTTAATCTGCTTGCCTGTGTTTTTATATTCTTTTAAAAAGAAACAGAATATTTTGCATGAACTGCTTGTATTTAAAAGCATATAAAAGTTATAGAATACAATAAAATAAGTAACTATAATCAAATATCAAAGTATGTTTCATTTCACAGCTTTCAATTAGCTAACAGATGGGAGTTATTCCGCCTTTGACAAATATTTGAAGGGGCTATTTCAGTTATTCTTTGACTAGTATTTTTATAACTGCTCAAAGCTAATTTTAACTTATTTTGGGTTGCCTTAGATTTCTGATTAGCCATAAAGTTTCTTAAGGTAGTGAGGAAATGTGACTTCTTTGTGGAGTGTATCATTGTATCAAAACTTGGCATTCACCTAGGCTAAGAAAAATGTCTGTTTGTTCCCTAGGGAAATGCTTCTAGAAGGTAACTGGTTTTTATGTAGTGTACCTTCCTAAATTAAGGTTTTTAGTTTAGCTTGGCCTGAGGCAAAACGTTTCAGGATATTTTAGGAGATCCTGGTAATCTAATTAATCTTATGAAAATAATACTAAAATTTGTTCTTTATTTCCCTATCCATAAAGTATATGGTGTTCCTTCCCTTACATAGCTCCATCCCTGCACTGTCAGTGGCAGCTGTCAACTGCATCATTAAGGGGGACAAAGACTGGCTCAGTGCCATTCCATGGGGTGGTGGGAACTGATGTCTTGCTCCACCAGAGGCAGAGCAGGCAGGGTAGCCCTCATTGTAGAAAAACTTTCCCAAGACCTGAGGACTTTTCTGAAGAAGAGGTGAATTTGATCGACACCAGCAAGTGTTTGCTTCCTGTCACAGCGGCTAAGGCTGTGGTTCTGTAGTTGTCTTCAAAACCTGTGAAGGCAAGATCAAGGAATGGGGGTTTGCAGCCATCAGGGCTCCATATGGAAGAGTCTCAACAGCCTTTCTTTTCCTGGGGACAGGGAGTCAGTAACTGAATTCCGGTTTAGAAGAGGGACTTCCCAATCTCCTGCCCAGGGAGGGAAAGCACTGGCAGCTACAGCAGACTGTCACTAATCTAAATACCTTGGGTGAACATCACTGTTCAGATGGTTGGAAGTTGGCTTTTTTTGTGAGGTGCTCCCTTGTGCAATATTCTGCAGATACTCCAGAGGTTTTTTCCTCTGAAAGTGGAAATACTGCCACAGCTGTAATAAAAAGTATTCAGAATTGCACAAGTAAATCACTGTGTGCTTCCTACCCATGCTATGCGGATGTACATTGTTTTTATCTCCTTTTTTTTTTTAATTTAAATCATATTAAGTGTTCGTGTTGATGAGTAGAGCCAGGGCTGGAACGCCATCCTTTTGAACATGCCATTAGTTTGTTTAGTTTGGTTTTTTTTTCCTTCTAAAATCCATTCATGTTTCCAGGTATTGGAAGGCAAAATATTTTGATGGCTGTCTTTACAACATATATCCCTGAATGAATGAGGAAGTAGTAATTTTAGTTAGTACTATATTAAAAAAAAAAAATGACGGCAGTGCAGTGAGGCTAGTTTTCCATTTTTATCTGTCGTAGATGTAAATAATTCAAACATTTGAGTATGGGAAGAAGTTGACAGTTTGAAACTCGATAAGTCTCGTGGGACAATGTTAAAATTTCTTGTGTGCTTCGATTTGACGTTCTTTAGAAAGAGATTGGTTTTGCTGAAGTATAAACTCATTAAAAGTTAATATTGTTTTTAACTGAGCACCCATGCTAAACTAGAATGTTCAGTATTTCATGTGTATGCTTATGTAATTAAGCATCCACTAATTTCTTTCTCTTTGGGAAATACTTTGGCAAATCAGCAGTCCATATATGAAGAGTTAAGATCACATCATCTGTTGTTTAAGGTAAGGATAAGGATAGACATTATTATTATTTTATAATAGATTCTTAATCCTTTGTTCTGTGAAGTGTTGACGTTTTCATTAGAGTTAAAATATGTTGCATGTTTACAGAAAGCCTGAAATCTCAATATGTGGTCCTATCAATTTTAATTATTTGAATCATTAGAACATCTAATTTTTTGCTTAAGGGTACACGAATGCACCATTGAATTTGTTTTTTAAGGTTTTTTCCAGTTTAATGTCTGAATCCAAATTCATAAAGAGTTGGAAAAATGAGATGTCTGAGCTATAGGATTCACAGGGATTTTATATGAAGCCTATTTAATCAGGATAACACTGTTATTAATATTCATAAAGTCAGCTGGAACACAAATGACAGACTATGGAGCCTAAAATTTTTTACTTGTGAATTTATTAAAAGCAGCTTAAAAAATTAATGGAATTTAAGTAAAGTTGACGAAAATGAAAATCTTATGTTAGCAGAAAAAATCTTTATTAGAACTTTCTCTAAGACCATCTTGCATTGATGTCTTTGACAGATTTCATTGGTACTTAAAGAAGAAAGATGCATGAATGGTCATTTAAAAGGATTTAAACACATTGGCACATTAATTTTTACATGAATAATAAGTAGTTTCCAAAAGCAATTAACTTACAGTGTACAAGATTTGAATAGAAAAATAGGACTGTGACATCAAAGGGCAAAGTAAATGTGCTGTACATTTTAAACTTTTAATAATACGACTTCTTAAAATAATTTATTTCATTTCCACAATAGGTAAAATAAGAGTGACGGTATTTGTGTACAGCTTGGGTTTGTTTTGAAATGCATGGAGATCTGGAACAAAGAAATATTTTGATGCCAATGTGCTATTGGTAAAGAACAATTTCAGGCTTTTACAGTGATTGATCAGGTGCTTCTGAACTGAGCTTTCTTACAGTCTGTTTCTGTGTCTGGAAAATAGTCATATACTGACCACAGCATATGATTTTTCTCCCATGCCGCTATATGCAGAACTGGGAAGCATTTGTTACTTCTGTAGAAGGCAAAATAGATCTAGGATTTTTTCATTAGTGGGAAGATGCTGGTTAATTTATATTCATATTTGTAGGTAATTTTGTACTTAAATATTTAGTGTGAGTTTTACGTGACTATTGCATAATATATTCAACAAACAAGGACAATTATTATTTTTTTTTAGCCTTCTATGCATGATTTTCAAGTGGTAGTCTTAACACTAACGCTGGTTGATTAAATAGGTAGTGAATAAGGAAATTAGTATTTATATTTTAACTCCAGATTTTGGCTTACAGCATCATTTTGCATTTTCACTGTTGTCTCGGTCCACCAGCATGCTTTATTTTCATCTCCAGCTTTAATTTCTTTTGATTATTGGACAGATTGATTATTGACAGTTTTTCTTTACTTTCATTTGAAGACAAGCTTTACAATAATTGTATTTAATTTTTCTGATGATTCCTCCTGGGAAGACCTTCGTGCTCAGCTTCTGACTGTTGTTGATGTGGTGAAGTTTAATGCTGAATAATAATGGTTCGATAAATTCTGGTTCTAAATATACCTTATGTTCAAAGTACCTACTGTAAAGGTACATCTTGAATGATATGTAAGTGTTGTGCATAAGTTATATACCTATTGCAGCGTTTGTGTTCAGGGCAACCGGTTTATATACTTAGTGTATGGAATATTTTGTTGTTCTAATTACTAAAAAAACTATTTCTGATAATAGGGAAAGTATACTGCAAGGCCTAGGGAGACCCAAAAGGTCTTTCTGTTTGACTTCGATCAATAGGGCGTCTTAATCTGATGTCAACTATTTTCGGTTTCTGTTTGTGTAAGCCAGAAAACTGCTGTTAATTAATAGAACATATTTCACCTATGAAGACAAAGTCCGTAAAATGAGCCTCTTGGCTCCTGTCCGCAGTTATTCCCGTGTCGTAGTCTATTATTTCCAGCAGAGGGCAGCATTTTCCTGTATCAGGTCCACTAAGGCACATGCCCTGCTTAGACTGTCAATGTTTCTTGTAATTACTCCCAGTATATTTGTTGCTTGCTTATGAATTAACTTGCATTTATGGAACTAAATCATTCCAATCATTTAATTACACCTGAGGAGCTGAACTATAATTGCTTGCTTCCAACTAGGATCTGATATGGCTTTAGCAGGATTAATTTGGTGTT
>VXAK01025578.1:69667-131536 GCA_013399435.1 Arenaria interpres | reverse complement strand
TGACCATTAATTGCTTAATTAAGATCAGACATCCAAAAAACATTTTCCTCTCAATTCAATGATATTTCAAGCAGATTGGTTTAGTCTTGGTACAATCTGGATGTGATAAGGAAAATTACAACTGACTTTACAGCACACAGCTACTTATGACCTTAACTATAAAATGACTATTTCTATTCACAACTTTGCCTTCAGAAAAAAACCCAACCCTGTAAATGTGGTTGTTGAAAAAACCTCAGCTATGTTTTGGTTTACATTGCTGCCAGTTACACTGCTTGAAACGCAAAATCTAGCATTTTGATTATTCATCATGTAGGCTGAAAACAGAAAGAAATAGAATATATATTTTGATAATTTCCTCAGTTCAGACATAGTCAAGTAGTCCCACAGGAGGACTGTAGAGATGAGGCTTTGGAGAGTTCCTTTCTACCCATTCTGTATCAAGACAAAGTTGAGAGCTTTCAGGGTTTTAAAATTACTTTTTAGTAATTTTACTGTAGCAAATACATGTACTGTTCAGGTTATTGAACATCTTGGCTTTTCTGGTGTCTCTGCTGTCTCGATCTGACAGGAAAATCTCCAATACAGCTTTTCCTGGTGTGCTCTTATGAAAAGGATTGGTTTCAATACTTTTATATGTTCTTGTAAAATCTGTCTTTGCGGGAGGGGAGGGGGGGAAGAGAGGGAGGGGAAATTTCCTGGCAACTTAGACACTTAAAGGTTTCGATGCATCTATCTATTAGAGCTTGTATTATCAGTTCAATCGTAGGAGCTGGTAGGTAAGTTATTTTTTGTAGTCTTACTCAAATTAATTTTTTTGAAATAGTGTATTTGCACACAAAATGTATACCTTTTTGTGGTCTCCATTTTGTAAAAAAAAAAAGTACAGGTGAGTAGGAATTGAAAATGTTAACAATGTTTAAAATAATAACTTAATCCTTATAGTTTACGAAGCCATCAGCATTGTGCAGATCTACGCAGCTGCAGCAGAACAGTTGGCAAGCAGATTTGGATGCTAATTCTGTAATTGTAGATGGTAAGTGACCAACAGTTCCTTTTCAATCTTTTCAAGCTATTCATGTAAATAAAAGGATTGTATGTGATTCTGTAATTATTTTAGGTGCACATTACAGTTTGTCTTCTAGAATTTTAATTCATACTTCAACTCATTGTCCACTAAACTGAAGAACAAATCTTCTGTGCTTTAATTTCTGGTGACAACCACCTTGACCTTCACACTCAGAAAAAGGCGAAGGAAAACGTGACTCATCTGGAAGTCTTTGAAGCTCCTCGTGATAGTGGAAAGCATCCTAGCAGTAGAGAAATACTTAAAGCAATCATTTGCATTCAAAGATACGTGAGAGGGCGGCTTGAACACAAGGCATTCAAGAGAGTAAAGATTAAGGTAATGTATCGATTCTTTAATCCATGTGCCGCTTATATTCTAGTAGGGTAAGAATTATTGATTATTACTATTTTTCTATGAAGAAACCACGTGCTCAGCTAGTCTGTCTGTCATGGCCGTTTCAGTGATAGCGGGCGCTCTACTGGGACCCACTTCTGTCACTTGATCTCAAGTAGGATCTCTGTTAGTTTTTAGAAGAGGATAGCCTGTGTAACATTTGATCCCTCTGCCTTCAGAGAGGCTTGGTGTACAGGCACATTGTACTGTTAATTCTGAGGCTTGCAGTTTTTCAGGTGGAGAAACAGGCTGTAACTAACAGTGTTTATTGCACTCTTCTTCTCCCACTCTCTTTTAAGTTTCAACTACTGAAAAAAAAATATGGATTCTATAGGATAATTACTGTTTTTCACGTTTGTCATCTAGTATTGCTAAATGAAATGCCGGTTCCTGAGACATGACATACTGTAATGCTGTAATATGCACTTTTGCCTTCCACCTCAGAGTTTATACCAAGTTAAAAGAGCTTATGCATGTTGCAGGTTGAGTGCTAATGGAGGCTGCATAACTTCAGCTAAGATGTCATTTCTCTGGTGATGCCTAAGTCTTCTATCTAAGAAGTATACCATAAGAAAAGATGTACCTAATTCAGGTAAGTGGGCCAAGTAGGAACGAAGTAATCCATTAAACAGTCTATGTATTAGTTTTACAGAATCCTAAAATAGGCTAATAAAAAGCGGGTCATATTATTTGGTAAAATATTCCTTCACTACATAGTGAAGGGAGAGGGAGTTTTTGCTCTGATATAATTAATGATGAGGTGAGACAGCATTTCTAGATATTTTCTCCAGGGCTATAGAAAACAAATATGTATTTTTCCTCCCAGGCAAAAAACTGAACGTTGAACACAGTTTCTCACCTTGCCAAGTGTCACTGTTCTACTTTTCCTCTGCTGAGCTGCACAACCTTGTCTTTTCCCCAAGACTCTGATTACGTGCAGATGGTATTTCATGTAGTTCCTGATCTACTTCTGTAATTTGGGATAAAATGTGTTTATCCCAAAATAGTTTTATCCAATCACCCTTGGAAAGGATCATCCCTTATCAGCACTGTGGAGTAATTGCTTTTACGTATCTGTCCATACGAGTTCATGGGAATGGAATTTATTCTTGCTTTCTTTTAAGATTTTCTTATACACTGCACACCTCTTAGTTCTACCTCCTCATCTGTTGCTTTAGTCACCCTCCACTTCTTTCTTAGAGTAGTAAAAGTGAAACATATCTGTACTTACAGTCTACAAGTCGCACACCATCCCTACCAGCAGTTGTAAGGTACTACCATAAAGTGATAGTCCTCATTAAATGTTAAGCTGGTGTTTTGGATCTTTCCACACCACTTCAGTATATTGAATTAGAGGAATAAGGAAAAATATAAGTCAGTCATCCAATTTTTATTTTAATTTCAGTGTCTATTCGTAAAGAATATTCTATATCTGCAACACAATTATTTTAAAGTGACTTTTGGTGCAAGGAAGATTCCATATCATATGCAGAGCTGCATTTCTAAGATGTCATTCTGGCACTGTAGAACTGTAGGGTTTAGCTTGAATAAAGAGGTTCTCCTGGTCACTTGATGAGAAGATTAATAATTAGCTATTATCATTAACTATTTTGATCTCTTGCACGCTGCACTTTGTGATTGGGTCAATGTGTTGTGGTTCTTAGACTGTAATTATGTTAATTGTTAAATGATGGGCAGTGTCACAAACTGTCAGGAGGGAGGATTTGTAATGAGATAGTAGGTGAGAAAGTGCAAAACTGAGTATCGTCACAATTTTCTTAACACTTTTTATCTACTTTTTATCCATTTATCCCTTTTATCCATTCTTTTTTTCTCTCTAGTATTATTGCCCTGTTCTGTTTTTGAGGCATTGTTTGGAAACTGAGTGGCACTTAAACGTCTCCTATAATTAAATATCTTGTATGTTTAAAGAGCCTCTTTAAAGAAGATTCCTTTGCAGATTTTTTTTCAGCAATCCACGCATTATGTATTTTATTCACGGAATCAGTTTTTATACCTGCTTTTGTTTCCCCTGTTTCTTCATCACTTCGATGGTTCACTGTACAGTCAAGCAAGTGTGGCAGAGAAGACAGATGTTGTTCATCTGTACGGTAGAAAATTCATGGACACACACGATAGAATAAACAGCAATGGTCAGGAGAAGCATGAATGACAATAGCTTGAAGGTATAAACAAGAAGGTACAGACAACAGGGGCTGCTTCTCCTGATACATAAGCAGAGAAGTGTTGAAAGAAGAGGAAGCAGTTGACTAATATCAAAACTGCCTGTTCCTTAGCTCCAGATGCTCTGCTCACTGCCTTCTGCATTCTTCTGAATGTTTCTATTTGTGTAGTCCTTATCACCCCGAGGGTTACAGGAAGATATGTAGGAAAATAAAAAGCAGCTTAGACTGCAAAATTTAATACAAACTTCCTTTTTCTCTGATCCATTGCCCTTCAAATTACTCTTACAGAGTAAGAGGTGGCTGTCTCATCACAGAGAATATTTAAGATTAGATCAGTGCATACAGTAGAAAATAGCTTTCCTGATGGGAAAAAAGCTGAGAAAAAGAGAATTGGTATGCAATACTGCAAGTTGGACATAAGTGACCATTTTCATACCTAAGGGTTAGAAATGTACTGCTTTTCTGTTTTCTTTTTTCCCTCTCCCTCCCTTAAATAGGCAATAGCATTCCAGAGAAATAAAAATGTACCACCCACTACATACTGGAATTAGGTTCTAATTCATTCTTACCCCTGTTGAGCTTGGTATGTAATAATTGTTTATATCTCTATTCCCATTTCCATTCAGTCCTTTAGTTCTGCATTCATAAAGCTTTATACTTCAGTATAACGTAGGAGGATTGTAATACTGAATTGAATATATTCAGTGGGTTATACTTTGAGTACTCTCCAAATGCCTTATTGATGCAAATCGTGTAATTTGAAGATTCATGATTCTCAGTTTTGACTTCTAAATTCCCTAATCAGGTCTAATATTCCTAATATCACAATGGAAAAAAAATATAAATATGAAATGTATGTGAATACCTACCTATATAGAAAATTTGATTTTCTCCATATGTTAGAAAAAATATCAGTAAAATTCCTAAAATATAACCCCTATCCTCCTAAAAAGGTATATTCTTATCATAGGCTCCATAACTCATAACGTACTGTCTAAAGCAGGCTGAAAAGTTTGTACTACTCTTCATACTGTAATAAAATGCTGGTTGATGCTTGAGTCACTGATGCTTTAATAGGAAGTCTTAAATTTATACCTTCAAAGCTTCTGTCCGTAGATGAGATAAGATGTTGCAGTCCTGTGTATTCTCTTTTTTGTGGTTTTGTCTTTATGATTTTCAAAGCTTATAGTGCAAACTGCTGGTTTTTCTGAAATGTTGAATTGACATTAATTTGCTCCAGTTTGATGAAGACAGAAAAAGACATGTTATAGGTGCTCATGCATAACGTAGAGTGCAATATGATCTATCGCTGATAACCCTTACAGGAAAACTGGTGGTTTCTTAATTAGTAGTAAATGAGCTATACTAGTATCCTCTGTCTCTCAGAGAGGAAGATTTGCAGAATTGTACCAATTCTGAAAAACATCTGGGAGCTAGGTAGATCAGCTGAAATGTTCTGTGGACATGAAAGTATAGGAAGACTGAAGTTTTTTATTTTTAATCTGTGCTTATTCCTTCCCTGAGTAGCACAAAACAAATCACACAACGCCTGTCTCTGCGTTAGCTTCTTTGATTGAAGCTATATTATTTAATATATTAAATTTGTGGAGAAAATAATCGAGTGTTAGCCTACCAGTATAAGATCTCCTTGTTCTTTTTTGAAGTAGCTGCAGAAAGGTGTCTATGGGTGTTTCCAGTATGACAATACTGGGGACACTGTGAGTTTTCCCCTTGCCTTTTACCCAAGGGGGAGCAGTTTAATACACCGCTTTAGGTGGGCTGAGCGCATCTGCCAAGTGAAAAAGAATATTAACTGCTATAATTATCTACTTACCTCAACCTCTTTCTACCAGCCTAGCTCTGCAGAGCCCATTGCTTTTCATATTAAGAAATTCTAATACGCACAAGAGATATTTTTCAGCCTAACTGTTCCCCTTTGCATTCGATAAGGACTCACTTGAGTGCAAGAGTAAGTCGGCAGCGAACTACCCCATCACATGACCTCTGCATAGGCCTAAGTTTTCATACAGAGTTTATCAAGCATATTACCTTCATAGTATCATAGAGTCATAGAATCCCAGGTTGAAAAGGACCTCAGGGATAGCTGGTCCAACCTTTCTTGGCAAAAGCATGGTCTAGGCAAGATGGCCCAGCGCCCTGTCCAGCTGAATCTGTCCAATGCTGGGGAACCCACCACTTCCCTGGGGAGATTATTGAAATGGCTGATGGTTCTCATTTTGAGGAATTTTCCTCGTGTCCAATCAGAATCTTCCCAGGAGTAACTTGTACCCGTTATCCCTTGTCTTTTCCATGTGACCCCTTGTTAAAAAGCAGTCTCCATCTTCTTCGTAGCCACCCACTTGATTCTGAAAAAAATATTTCTGAAAAAGAAGAAAAGATTCTGAAGAAAATACTTGTAAAAAAAAAAAAATCGGTGCTTAATAATCTATTGTAAATATGTATCTGATGAAGTTTCTGTTCTTCAGTTTATGAGACAATTTTCCAAGAGAGAGTTTGACCAAAAAACGGACAGAAATGATCTGCCTGAGTTTTTGAGAAACTACGAATATTCCATAGCTGCTGGTGGAGTACAGCATGTCTTCCAGGTGGTCTGTCCAGCTAAGTGGTTTCTTAAAAACACATTGCAATGGTACAAAATTTCAACTGCAGATGCTGCAGGCTTTGGGTTTTTTGTTTGGTTGTTTTTTTCCTTGCATGGGTAAAGAAGCTACTGTTCTTAAAAGCACAGTCAGCACAAACCCTACCTGATATTGATGATCTTTTTCAAAATGGAGTACTTGAAGTACATTTTCTAGAATTCCACTGTGTCTAACAGTGCTGGAATATAATCCCGTACTATCTTGGAATAGACTTAAGAGGGCATAAAGCAATTTTGTGGCAGGTCTGCGCTTGCATATGTCTCCAGGCAAAACATTTGCCTCTGAAAAGTCAGTGGTGCTTGCCTTCCAACACCCTTAAACAACTCAACCCAACTGATTTTTACAAACATTCACTTATGAATGTTTGTAAATAAAATAAAATGTCACAAGGCAAGAATTAAGATATGCTGTACCGTAAATAGGAGGGAGATCATTGCCCGTTTAAAAGTAGAAATAAAACTGTAGCTGATCGAGCCCTTCAAGTAAATCTAGAGTTTCATCTTCCTTCTGGCTTTTCTTTTTACCAGGGCCACCCGTGTGTAAAGATGTGGAAAGAGCAGAACGTCGCAGGCTCCTCCGTTGAAAAAGCTGGCCCTGGATGGAGGAGCCTGTGATGCTCCTCTCTCAGTGTAGAGAAGCAGCAGCAGCTCCTGGGTGAGACTGATGGAGGCAGCTTCTTCGGGCACCTCACAAGTCGAGGTAGGAAATGCCACTTTCTCTTCTTGTACACTTTTGTAGCACACTTTTGGTTTGTACTGACATACATAGGTGCTGTGAACCAAAGCTGGGCTAAATGTGAGTTTATATTAGCTTTGTGTCTCCCCAAGTTTCGCGGTCGTCCCTACTGGAAGATTCTTGCGGACAGTCTTCTTTGGAGGTCATGGTTAATTTTATGTATCAGGAATTCCAAAGAATGCTTTTAAAGTAAAACTTGACTTAGTGAGAGAAACCCATGTTTAATGGATGCTTTTGATTTGTTAAAGACCTACATCTTTTCATCCTAATTTTTTTGTGTGCTTCCAGCCAGCTCTCTGTTCAAGCTGCGTATTTGGGAGGGTGATCTCTTTGAGTGTCTGACCACACATCAGGCTTGCACATTATCTGCTTCTCAGTGTTGGCTCCTAGTAAATGCAATTAATTTCTCACGGAAAGTAATGTATTACATGTCATTTAGGTCACATTCCTAAGACAGTGTGAATAAAACCAGGTATTTTTAGTTGTTTGCTGGGTCCCCATCACTATGGTAACAGGAGATTTTGTGACTGTGAGACAGATTTCTGTCTTATATCCTAGATTTGGGAGACTATTGCTACTTTTCATTGTGTTCACAGACAGACTAGGAGAGGTTCATACTTCCCTACTCATTATTTAGTTTATTTAGAGTCCCTTAGCTAGGAAGTGTTGTCAAGGCTTGTTCGGCCATTTGACGCAGTGTGTAGGCTTCTCACTCATTCTGAGTTCAAAACTCTCCCAAATTATGAATGTGTAAATGATGAATAATTGCTGAAACATGGAGATGTGCCTGTGTCTAAAGGGCACCCATAAAATGATTTCTAACATGGAAGCATTTTGAATAAATGGCACTTATCTGTAAAGTGCCCTCTCTTTTTCAATTTTATAATACAAATGTCATTATTTCTGAAGATAAGTTATTAACAGAGTATAACCTTGCTAAATTGCCTGGGAGAGCCACTGCAACTGGTTGAATGGTTTGAATTGCTGAACACTGATTTGATGCGACTGTCTTCTGTGCCGTTGCTGAGGATCTCATCCCATCAGACTGCCTATTCGGGGACAGAAAGATAAGGGAGAGGGGGTGGTGTATGCATCTGGTCAGAATGGTGGAGAGATATAGTGATAATAACTATACTAGCGTTTTTGGGGTGATCATTGCATCCTGTATGGCTATGTGACTGATCCATGGAAGGCTGAAACAAGAAGAGGGACCCTGGCCTTACGGCTATTTAGTAGGAGGAGCACAGAGGGGTGAACAAAAGATTCAGATTTTCTCTTGAAAACTTTTCCGTCTCATTTTACTCTTAGTGTTGTTATTTTGGTTTTTTTCTTAATGAATCTAAACATTGCTGAAAAAGCAGGGCCTGTGAAAATAAGTGCCCAGGTGTTAAATGCCCTCTCACTTTTCCATTTCCTGTAATGAAATGATGAGTCCTGTCTTTGGCTAACAATAATTCAGACAGGAAAAGCTTGAAAACTTTTTATTTTACAGGCTTGCTTGAAAGTTTTCATTAAATCCGTCGTACATAACTACGAATCTGATTTGTATGGGATCTGATTATTTGATGTAAAGGTTAGACGCTGAAGGTAAGATGGTAATTATCAGAATAAAGCAAGAACATTTGTAGCAAAATGCTGATATTCATCATATAACAAAGATCTTGCTGTCAAAATAGGAAAGAAGACTATCTCCTATAAAATATATTAGGTGGAATAGAAAAAATGTGGAATATATGGAAGGTTACTAGACATACTGTTTTGAATCTCTCTGTTTATACAAGCAAAACGAATACAATAATTTGACCAAAAGATACTATAATAAAGAGATTGTTGGGTACCTGGAGTGGACTTCTGGGTGCTGAATGGAGGCTTTTACAGAAAAACCTGTTTGTGATTTCCCTTTGAAATCTGCTTTTTAACTTCTGGGGAGCTGAGTGAGCTTCCTTTAGGTCAAATGATTTTAACCTCAGGTGATTCCCCAGACGTAGCTATACATATCTGGTCCCCCACAGTATGAGGAAAAATGGATTGCTCACTGAGGAGTTAGGAACTGACTGGAAAGAATTGAATGGTTTCCTAGCAGTGGTGAGGTTTAGCTGCTGGTTTCAAGGGAAAGCCAATTAAAATTAAGGTCATAGTGCAGTGATTTCTGATTTCATACACAAGTAATGATGCTATTTCATCATATTTCAAACCAATTTGTGCTGCTACTTCATTCTGCTATTGAAAAGCAGAATGCCATGCACTATGCAGGCGGGAGAAAACCTCAGAGCAACACTGCTGGTACTCTGAATAAAATAAGAAAAATAGAGGTAATGAGCCAATTAATTTTGGCCATATGCTTAGAAGTATCCATTGAAATTATACCTAACTGTTACGAAAAATATGTCTTTAAATAGTTTTCAGAAAGCAGTATTTTAGGCTATGTTTAAATATCCTTTTTTGTTGTTCTCTGATTGATTCAGAGTGCCGTGTGTTCTATTCAGGTAAATATTTACATTGAGTTCAGAGGAACTATGTGTGCATGTAGGTTAGGTGCTGGGACTGCTAGTTATTTTGCTTCTAGACTTGCTGAAGAGTCCAACAGTAATATCTTGTTATTTGATATATTCTGCAGTCACTGGACTTACTACTGTTAATGCTGGTTGAGACTGGGTTAGGTAAATAGTTGTGATTTGGTGCTGGTATCTGTCGTTAAGGCAAACTGTTCACAGTTGCAGCATCCTGATAATTGGAGTATTTTCAAATAAAATGTAAACACAGTAAGGATTTTCTCTGCACTTGGCCCATTTGAAATGCCTCTGCTAAAAACCAGATTTTTCCACCTTCGTGTTTGCGATCTTGATAACTGGTCCTGTATTTATACAAAATACCCAGTTTTTAGGCTAAGGATATGAAATATCACATATTCTGCTTGAATTTGAATCATTGCCTATAAGCCATCTCAATTTATATCAGCCTTGCTTCGTTACTGATTGTTCTACTTTTGCAGGGAGGTAGTAAATCATCTCTTCACTTAAGTACAGAAGTGTCCAGAATTTTCATATATTTAAATTTTCATTTATTAGTGGAAGGTAAGGTTGGTTGGTTTTTTTTTTTCACAGGAGCTCTTAGGTTGCAGACCGTTCTGGCTTGGTTTGAAACAACAAATGATAGTGCACACCAGTGAACTCTGCCAGACAAGTCAAAGCAATGTGTCTTCATTAAAGTCAATGCCAATTCCCTTTCAGGCTGCAGACCGGGAGGGGAGATGCGGGAGGTCCCCGGGGAATGCTTCCTCGCATGAAGCTAACGGAGGGTGGTAGAGCAGTCCCACACTGCCCTTGTCACAACCTGTGGTTCAGAGCTTGACTCCTGCTGAGCCTGCCTCGTTTTTCAGGCCCCCTGGGCTGTTCCATGATAACTGGTGCCTGTTACTGGGCCTTTCGGTAAGCTCTCGTGACTGAAGCTTTCCCCCATGCACCCTGCAGTTATTTTCTCTCTCAATTCTTCCTTACTGTGATTCACATTTGTAACATCTTATGCATAAATTGTTAAATATAAACAACATCTAATAGCAATTTCTGTTGCGGTCATGCCAGAAAAGCCATATTTACAGAGCAGGACCCTTCTGTGTTGAGTACCGTGCACATTCTGAAGAAAAATATGCTTCCTGCATCACTGATGGGAAATTGCCTCCTAAAACTGTTTATTTTTCATTAAACAGAATCTTACAGGACAAGCAGCAGGAAGCTGTGGATACAGTAATAGGAGCAAAGGTGTAATAGCTCTCATGCATCTGGCAGAACACAGTACTCGGGAGTTTCTTTCTTTGTGCTGTTGTTTAATAATATTCTCCATACCTACGTGGTAATGAGCTCTGGGGCAGGTGTAGGCTATCATTATGACCATTGAAGCCAAATATAACATCAAGAAATTTAAATCCCACCGTGGAAGAACTCTACAAGTGAGTTAGTGATAATGAATAGCTGCATTAATAAAATGCCTTAATAGAGCTATTGCAAAGCTTTGCATTTCCTACATAATTGTTGGTGGATTAAGGCGAAGTGCAAATCTGATCTAATGATCCCTTCAGGTCTTAAAGACCGTGGGTCATTCACCGTCAACTCCAGCAAAAGGAAATAAAATATGTGTAGTATACCCCTCTCCTTCTCTGCTGATTCTCTCACAAAGGAATTGGAGATTAATATATGTTTAAAAGGTTAAAGAATTCCCACAACATCTAGAGTGTTTGTCAGCAAGCATGCAAGGAATCCTGCTGGATTCAAATGCTATCTAGTCTATGTTTGGCCACAAGCATCCTTTCTAACCTTCCACATATATACAAACATAAGCCTGTGTTCCTCTTTTTGTATTTGCCTTTTAAAGGAAGGTAATTTCATGCTTAAGAACTTAATTTGCTTGAGTGTTTTGCTGTTAGCATATCATCAGTATGCTCCTCCTGGGGTTGGCAATTTGGAACAGGAAATGCGATTTGGGTTACCCACACAGCTCAGAGTACCCTAGGCCAGCCACCAACCTTGTTTTAACATGATTAAAATTTTATTTCTTTTAGACAGTAATAATAGTCCAAAACATCATTATGGATTTATTAAGATGTTTTGATACTAAAGTTGAGACCTAAACAAAATAAATGACCTCCTTAGTTGAATCATACTTAGAACTATTTTTAAAACCTCCTTTGGAACAACAATGCGACTATCTGAGAAGTAAATTTTCCTCCTTAAAATTCTCCTTTGCTACAATGTCTACAGAGTAGTTGACAACCGTTGAACTAGTAGTATGCTGACACTGCTGCCTGTCATCCAGGCTGATGCTGTCTTATTTATATTCTCCTGTCTTGTCTCTTCCTCTTATACCTAAGCTATAAAACCTTGGACTGGCTTTTTGTTCCATATGTGTTAGAATCTGGCACTGAGGGTCGTGTTCTGTGCCTAGGGCTCCTGAGCACTGTCCTGATGCTAATAGATTGTACAAATAATGATGCGTTGTCAAATCTGCTTTAAATAAAGTTAGGGAATTTTTAAATGTAAATGATGGAACTTCTCTATACCCATATGGGCAGAGTGTGAGTCCTTACATTTGACGAGTTTTCTATGCCAGCTGTGTCTCTCTACCCCCAAATACAGGAAGGATGGTACTTACCACAGTGAATCCAGTGGCAGGTGATGAGTGGGAAGCAGGACAGGATTGTGGTACTTACCCATCAGTGTATGGCCAGTGGTGGAACACTGGGCAGCGTCTTTGCTAGTCTGGGACCATCTGGCTGAAGGTTTGGGGGAAAGGACCTTTCCTGGTCCAGCATTTTTCGTTACAAGTGCTTATCACAAACCACTGAAGGGTCAAGAGGGATGTTAGCTCCTGACTGAAGCCTAGGATGGTGTTTCCCTGCTCTCTCTGATGACACCGTTTAGGATCACTGGAGTAGAGTGGCTTGATCAAGTTGCCCGTCTTCTCTCTTAGCACTTTGCCCTGTCTCGACCCAGAAGGACCATTACGTCAGACCACATCCCTTTCCACCGGGCTGCTTGTGCTTTCATTAGTGTCATTACAGGGAAATCCTATGCTTATATAAATATTAGTGGCTCAGTTTGTTAATGTGTCCCATGCAGTAATATCCAGGGGAATTAATTCCCTGGATACATAGCGAACACGTTAAAACTATTTTGAAGGTGAAAATAAATTAGCCTGTGTGCCACACTGAAATGGTTAACAAATAACCATAATGCTGCTTTGTCTGTTTTGCATTTGCGGACTCTTCATCTAGGAGATTTTCCAAGTCACCAACTGGTACACGTAGGCAGTCCCTGTTTCATTATTGTGGACAAACATGGAAGTATTGCCACAGTGAACACCCACTGATTTGTCTTCAGCTCATCCTCATCTGTCTCTGGCCTCAGGTTTTCTCTTTGCTGTGGCTAGGTCCTATCCACCTGTTGAAAACTCTGCCTGTTGGTGTGTTAGTATCCACATGAATCCGTGTTAAAACATCTCAGGATGACAGTTGCTCTTTTTTGCAGTTGTGTTGTTAACTGCCGTTCTGTTTGTTGTCCTCTCTAGCACAAGTCTTTACTGCTGCCTAGACAGTTTCCCTCATTTTTGAGCATTTGATTGTTTCTTTCCAAGTTTACTACTTTGTCTTTATTGAATTTTATCTGCGTGACTTTGGGCCATTTCTCCAATGTATCGAGCTTATTTAGAGTTTGACTGCTCTCCCGTAAAGTGCTGCTAACTGCTTCCAGCATGGTGTCACCTACAAATTTTATAAGTGTCTTCTCTATTCCATTATCTTAGTAGTCATTAATGAAAATATTGAATAGAACTGGACTCAGGACAGACCTCTCTGAGACCTCACTTTATACTTCTCAGTTTTAACAGGAAAGTATTTATCCGCCCTTTGAATAGGATATTTTTGATCCCTAGCAAGAAAAAATGAGTCAGTGGAAAAGATGAGCTTAAAGATTAGGTAGCTATTAAGAGATTCACAAATTCTAGCATAGAGTAGCAGTATGTGGGAGAGAAATTAAATGATCACAATTTATTGCTACAAATATGTCTTTTGCATGATTTAATAAGGTTTATTCTCTAATAATGCATGAAAAGATTTATCATTAACTATCACTTAACTACCACCCCAATTAAAATATATATTATAATATTTATAATATATTTTAGTATGTACACAGTACAATGCATCTCTATAGATATATGGATATGCATGTATAGTACATATAGAATGTATAAAAATAAAGACTTGCATAAAATATCTTGAAATAAAAAATGTCCGTATCCAGTGAACAGAAATCACTTGTTAAAGAGGAGGAAATGTGAATTGCTGCTCACATACTCCAAGGCTGCTTGACAGGACAATGAATGTAAAGAGTTTAAACATCTTATTTGAAAACTGTGAAGGCAGAATCATACCAATATCTGGTTTATGCACTAGTTTACGAATCATGGTAGAGTTTCATCTTCATCTGCGATTTTTATCCATTTTTAAAAGCACAGTAATCTTTCCAATACTGCTGTGTTTTAGATAAGTATGTATTATCACATTTCTTAGGTGGAGAAACAAAAGAGTTTAAATTATTTGTCTCTGATCATATACTGAATTGGTGTTAGAAATTTGGCCTGAATTGTTTAAAATTGGTTTCGAACTGGTTCTTACGCCCATGGTCATCAAAGAGGTGATTTCTAAGGAGCACCTTATATTTTTTGTCTGTCTTTCACGTGCGTATGCACATACGCACTCATACTTAGTCCTCTCCCCCAGGCACGAAATTAACACTCAACTTCAGCTGGTTCTTGTTGCTTGTAGAGACAGATGCTGCTCATTAAAAAAATGGTCCTTGAATTCTTTCTGTCAGTAGTGAATGTGTGCAGGAGACTGAGTAGGACACAAAAGCTTTTAAATAAAATCAGACTTGCTTTTCTGATGAAAAATTGTTGTCCAAGTAGACAAACTGCCCAATTTGTTTAATAGAATCCTAAAATCGTAGCGCTTTTTTTTTTTTTTTTTTTTTCCCTCCTGTTAGGTTTTGATAACTTGGTGCTTTTTAGGCAAATTCCAATCTATCAGTAAAAACAACATTTGGCTTTTACAAAGTAGGAGCGCAGGGGCTTTGCCCATTAAAATTACTTTGCTGATTAACTCTATGTTATTATAGAGGATCCTTTTCCAGCTGAAAGTGGTAGCAAAAAATCCTTGTAAATGGAACAAATAAGATCTACAGCAAAAGGGTTTTAACTGTAAAATTGATCTATACAACTTTATATTAAAAATAACATGATTGTTCTATGCTGTCATCTGCTTGGTGCTTTACTTGCAATATTTTCTTAAATTTTTCTTCAGTAAAGCTAATCTGCTTTCTGCTGCTATGTAAATTACTCAAGTAACAACATTTTGTTATTTAAAACATCCTGTCACATGTTCCTGTAATCCATCGTTGCATTTAAAGCTAGTAGCTCAAGCAATACCTCATGCAGAGGAAATCTACATGTACCTTTTCTGTTATTAAAGACATTGTCAGTGATGCCTTAACATAAAAGCTCATGAAATGTGCTGGCCATAGATATAATTATAGAAATGACAGGGAAAGGGAAGAATGTAGAAAATGGACATAACCACCCAAAACTCTCTGAACATGAATCCTAATAGGTAAATGGACTCTTTCGTACAAAAAGAACAAGAGTTCAATTTGGAACGATACGCAATTCATCTATTCTTCTGGGTTCAGCTCATAACGTAATAAAAATTTCACAAGAACTATCACCTGCGTGAAATTTCAGCCAAGTAGTGACAAATTTGGCATAGCGGCTTATCTTCTGCCACCCTTAAAGGTAGAAATTTCGTTAAGTTTTAGAGGATCACTGTTTATAACCTTGGCTGTGTCCAATGCAAGCAAGTTCCTAAGTCATCTTCAGACTTCATCCATGGCATAAACAGATTTGAAGGCATACGGTTGTCTCTTCCCCCCAAGACTACCGATAGTGTTTGTTTGTATACCCCAGTTAGGAGGTAGTAAAGCACACAGGATTTGTGTACTTCTTTTCTAGCTGGTGTAACTCCTCCATCCCTTTAAATGAACAAAAAAATGGAGGCAGATCTTTTCTTCAGTGTTCACAAGAAGTAATGGGCTGTGGTGCTTTGTGGAAAACCTGAGATGGAATGACATATGTAACAACTGTTTCCCTGACACAGCCGTTGTCTGTTGCCTTGGGAGATGTAGCTCCTCTACGTTTTCCGTTTAGTCCTTCTCTAAAGCATGATATCTCCTAGCAGGAATAAATTTCAGCCCGCACAGTTTTCAAAATACTATATAATGTATGAAATATAAATATGTAGAACTGGCTTAATTACTGAAAGCTGTTAAACATTTCAGGCTATCAAAATGCCCTTGTAGAATATGGGGAGCTTTGGATGCTTTTACAGAACATGAAACACAAAATCACATTTTAAGATACAAGGCAGGATTAGGTCTTGCTCGCTTCAAAAGCCGTGGCAAAGTTCTCGCTAATTGTAATGGTGAATGATTGGGGGATAAGATAGAAGACTCAGAATTAACACCCATATGTCGTCTACATGTTCCCCGCCACCCTGCTGTTCCTCAGTTAAACTTTATCAACATGGGAGATGAGGTTAATTTATCTGAAGAAACAGCTGAAACTTTGAAATTCTGCTGTCTTTTGTTGGTTCATGTCACAACCGGAGTGTTATTTAAACACCTATTTTTTTCATATTTAATACTGGATAATACTCTAGAGGCCTCTTTAAAACAGCTAATGTTCCCTTTGGCACTGAAATCCACTTACCTTAACTGACTTCTGTTATACTTCAACCTGATTCTCAGAGTCACAATGGTAATATTCATTTTAATGTCCCAATAGGCTCTTAGTATTCATCAAATATTTGATTTACATTTCTAATAAGGCTGATGGATGCAGAAACATGAAGCCCATACTCTGCCATGATTCTAACTACTGTCTCTTTCATTAACACTGTGAATTATTTCTCCAAAATAATTAAAATCTGTAATTGAATATACTAGAATAATTTTGGAAAATTAGTTTAATTATTCCAGTGCTTCTATTTGGAAAGATCACATAATTTACAATAACAGAATAGGCCAATATGAATTTACACTCCCTTTTGTTTATAGTTACCTTTTAAGAAAACATACACTTGAAATGCATATGCTTGTTAAGCAATATGGCTGCAATGGAGACAATTTGTACTCCAGAATTCTACTGAAAAAAATAAAAAATCTCAGAGTTATTTCAACAATTCTGTTAGGAATTTGATTTTTTTTTCTATATGCATATCGTAATAATATAGAAAGTATTCTTTACCTGAGTTAACTGTCGTATATTTAGCCGCAGTAAAACTGAATATACAAATGAAGCGTGTGTACTAGATGAAGAATTACTTATACAGAAGAGATTGCCACACTATGTGTACAAAAATGAAAATGCAGCTGCAATAACTAGGAGATGAACCGAAAGGGTTGAAAAATTCCTGGCGTAGCCACAGTTTTGGAAATACACTGCTTCAGTGTAGGCAACTGCAAAGTCTCACTAGGGTTCATCAGCGGCTTCCTGTGCAAGGAACTGAGGAGGTTCATGATTCATCAGAAGCATGACCAGAAGGTCTGAAAACCGGCCATAAAGCTCTGAACAGCCTTTTGCAGCTGTTGCTGCAACATATGAGTTGTGGGACTGAAGGGTGTTTTGACCATTGTAGAAGGAGGGGGAAAGGATATTGAAGAGAGCAGAAAAACTAGGCTAGGAAAATCTAAACTGGAAAATTTGTAGGGAAGAGAGCTGGAGTGAAAGAACGGGACAGGAGATCAGTACAATAATAAAAAGACAGGTATCTTAGTAACTTGCAAATTTTTTTTTAGAAAATCTTCAAATTGTTGGCCTCCAACTGCCCCAGGGATCCCAGCAGTACTTGATGCCAAATGGTACCTGCCAGGGATCTGCTCCCAGCAATTGTTATATTTAAATTCTTTGAGTTATTGGACTGAGGAGGTGTGGGTAAGCATAGGGCACGCACAGCTGTATGGATGCGCTGCCTGCAGGTCTAATCGTCGTTATACAGAGGGCTTGCAGGTGAGTGGCTCCTGGGCTGGCAATAGTGTCTCAGAAGCTACTGATTTTTTTTGTGGTAGTCCTTGTACGTCCTTGTACGGCACAGTTCCCTTGTGATACACCCAGCACCTCTCGTGCACCACCTGCACCCAATTCCTGTATTTTTTTTTAGTATGGTTTGTGGCGTTAGTTTGAACTTGTAACATTTGAAATGTCTTTTGTGTGTGTTACTTCAGGGGTTGCTTTTGCTGCATGATGGAGTATCACAGAATCATCTAGGTTGGAAAGGACCTTTAAGGTCATCTAGTCCAACTATCAACCTAATTCTGATTAAAAAAAACCAAAACAAAGTATAGTTTATAGCACTGCAGGGCTACCTCTTGGACCAGGACAACACCAACATGCCAGCACATGTGCAGAACCGGGACTAATTAGCCTCGCTGAGAGGCGTGGCTAATTAGTCCAGGCTAAACACAGATCTCAACATGCTTCTGGGAGCCGTGCTGGTATTGCTGCATGCTAATATCTCTGCCGGCTAATTTATTCAGAGCTCTCTGCAGCATCCCTGAGAGGACTGGGAATCAGGCGTCTCCTTTTTTGGGAGACCTTAGGGCACACAGAAGCTTTGTAGGCTCTCACCAGGTTTAACCACAAGGAACTGGCAGAGGCATCCAAGATGGCTCCCTTATTCTAAATTTCGCTTCCGTACCCAGTTTGCCACCATTTTCTGTTCTTCAGCTCACATCAGAGGCTCGTTTGCTCATCCAGACTCCCAGGCTTTCCATTCTCCTCTGTCTTCCTGGTTCCAGCTGGTGGGTAGTCAGTGGCAGAGTCTCCTTTCCAGCCCTGACGGGGCACTGTGCTGGGTGCAGGGGACAATGTTCACCAGTGCTCCCAGCTTTCACGTTGTGTCTTGGTCATTTTGAAGCAGCTGAGTGATGAGAGGGTGAACAATGCAGAGGGTCAATGCAGATCAGGTACCCACCACGGGTCTTTTCGGTGTTCTTTACAATATCCTTCTCTAAGCCAGTATTGGGAAAAGCAGGATTATATTTTTTGTCTAAAGACAATTATATTCTGTGGTAGTGATACAAGAGAAATTTTATTCTACTTCATTTCAGTCCATTTCAAATCACGAGTCGGTATTTGGGTTAGTTGGCATTTTGTCACCGTTAGTTGGTATTTTGTCACCCACCTCCCCTTGCCCAGTTTCCTTATTCGGCTCCCGCAAACGGTACGGAAATGTTGCGGGCTGCAGCATGGGAAGGAGAAATAAAAGCCGTGTGAAGGGAGGATGGGGGCGTGGAGTAGGAAGGGAATAGTAGGCTACTTACCTGTGTTCTGCCCCCCAGGCAGACAACGTTAAGTGGTTGAATTGCTTCCTGAATATCACTCTTTTCATCTGGTCTTATTCCGTACATTTTCCCAAACTGAATAGTGATTATTAATAACCAGTGAGATTTTAATAGGTCTTATAAAAATACTGTTCCGTGTGAAGATTGCTGATTTAGCCCCAAAAGAGCTATTACAACAGCTGGGTATAATAATTTATTATTTTTTTTTTCTGAAAGAAATACTGGAGTTCGGACAGCTGGGGCTGTGTGTGTGCACTGGGGGCAGAAAATAGCTTTTATTGTTGTCCTATTATTTCAAGAAAGGAGCTTATTGAGTAACCTAAGAATTCTTGGAGCTGTTTAGCACTTTCCCTGTTCGTGCCAGAGAGAATCACACATTTACTGCTAATGAGCAGAATGCAGCTTTGTGACTTTGTCTGAATATTTTGCCTGAGATGACTCCCTTTACTACTAAAATCATTGGCAGAACTCCTACTGTTGGTTTTAACGAGGAAGGATTGGACCTTTAATAAGCATCACAGTCACGTAAGCTTGGGGTTTGTTTTTTTAGCATCGTGCTTTTTAAGTGTTTTTAGTTACTGCCTGCAGTGTATACAGCTGTGAACTTGGATAATAAATAAGGATTATTTCTATGAAGAAACCTTTGGCAGCAATTTTTGCTTTGCTGAGGTAAGCTGTTAGTCATCTGCCACCAAAGGGTAATCAGCTAGATTTTAAATATTGCTGTGTCTTTCTACTTTTACTGTATTTTTGATTAGTCAATAAATACATGTTCGGTCTATTTCCAAAGCCCAGCAATCAGTATGGATGCAAGATAGATTGCTTAAAAGAAACAAACCAACAACAGCTAATAGTGAAGCTTTTGGTTGTTCTAAGAACAGGTTGGGCTCGCTTGGAAATTAGGGGAAGGTGGTAAAGCTTCATTATAAAAACATCACAACCAAAAAATGGTGTTGACAGGTGGTAAAGTACGTTCTCAAGACTGAATAAACTTATTCACTGAGAGTAAAAGTGAAGCCAGAGAAACTGCACTCCCTGATACTCAGGGTGAATTTGAGCTTCAGTACCCTGCAGGCGAACACAATTCAGATTCAGAAGCCTAAATTTAGACTTCTAAATCCATATTTAGGAACCTGCCTGATTTTCAGAAGTGCTTAGTACCAAGTCAAGAAGAGCGTCTTGTGTAATAAAATAAATATAGAGATAAGAGAGGAATCATAATTTTCTATTCTTGCTTGTTATGAAATAATTCAGAGCCAAAAATCCTTACCATCCTAACTCTCCCTCCTGAATCCCCAAACAAAAAGTGCTGAAAAAGTCTAAGAAAGAGTCGTAACAAAATGTGTTGTGTAAATGCAATTGTTTGACATATTGAGTAAATAAAAATGGTGATGACCTCACATGGTTAAAAACCAATAGATATTTCCTGGCTTACAGGTAGAGAGTTAGGAAGTTAGCTTTTTGGCTTCTTACTTCCCCAGCTGAAAACAGAGGGAGTTATTACTTGCTCTACAGGCAAACTGGGCACGTGCTGTGTTTAGTCGTTGGATATACTGCAGCAAGGCACCAAATAAAAAGTAGTGGTTTAGCCATATCTAAAGAAACTCCTCTGGTAAATCAGGAACATGATGTATCATCAGGTATTTTCTGTCCCTCTGCTATTTTTTTCGTCCACGATACTGATGCAGAAAAGGACGTGTGCACTATGCAGGTGACTTTTGCTTCAATTCTGGTTCGAATAAACCTCTACTTGGTATTTTAACTTGTTAGGCCTTTAGCTAATAGCAAAAGATTGGGATGCATAATACTGCTTTACCTCAGTCGAACAGTCCTTGCTTAAAAAGACTTCATTCCTTGGAATCATCAAGATCATATGTGTTATCTGTAGCAAAATGTTTCTCTTTTCCACGGAGGTGAGTAAGAGGAATTTTCATTTGAAAAACCTAACCATAAATAGGTAAAATAAAAATTACCATTGCTCAAAATGGTCAGATTTGATTATACAGTTATAACAGAGATGAAACTGGGAGCACCTTCAGGCCCAGGGATAAAATCATCAAGAGAGACTGCTTCAATATTCCACTTCCAAGTTGTCAGTCAATTTTGGAATATAAGTATGGGTACTTGCAGTTGTTCAGCTTTTGGTTTCCCAATGTATCATCAGGTATAGTGCATCAGCATGTATGTCATAGGACATACTAAAGGATAGAATTTAAGGCTTCCATTGGATGACAGCTTCTACTTTATGCCACGTTTTTCAGACTATGCCAGTTTTCAGGAGAAAGCTGTCCTTCAGCTCTTTGGGCTATATTCAGTCACTGGCTATATTTCAACAATACATCAAATGAATTGTGCAATCTGAGCGTAGAAGATTAATTTATTAAAAGAGTGTGTACCACATTTTTCATTTTGCATATCCCCCCTTGTTCTTAATCTTCGGAATTGTAGTAGTGCCTTAGAGGACGTCATCAGATAATGGTAGGCCGACCTGTGAATTTCAAAACTTCCAGTATTGCAAAAAGAGAAAGAACCGTCCTAAAATTAAGAAGCACTGTAGAGAATCCAGTAACGTACGTAATTCTGACACACAGCAATATTCTAAGGAAAATTGAAGCACCTACAAAGCTGGAAAATGTATCGCAGCCAGCCGGTGCTTAGCTGCCGTGGATGGCAGCAGAACACACAAAAGGATTAGTTTTACAGTCAGGCCTGGGAAGCAGGGCACAAAATCAGAACTGCAGAAGAGTGGGAATCGTGCCCAGTTCTGCCACAGTCTTCCTGGGCAACCTGAGGCATTGTTTCATATTTTTTTGTTTCTTCCCGAGGCTGAGTTTTGACTGTTCCTAACCTGGTGCTGCAACATGGCTGTTGGTGGGAAATCAAAGTTTGGACTGTAAATTCCCTTGGGCAGAGCACCATCCTGTGCGCTTGTACAGTGCCTGGCACAACAGGACTGGTATCTCTGTGGGGGACTGAAGGCATTACTGTAATATAAGTATCAATATTTTAATCATCCACCTTACTTCATCTGTTATCTCACAATTGTTGAGAGTAATTTGGACATTTGTTTCCTTTGCACATTGAAAACGGTCCCAGGGAGACTTCAGTGGATTGAGGTTCATGGATTATGTGGACCTGATTATTCAAATTCCCTGCACCTGCAGGGGTTTCTTTTGATATTGCATGTTTCAAACTGAATGTTCGCTAAATACAATGAATTTAAAATATGGAAAAAATGAATTAAATGAAAACATTAGAACTGCATCTAAGTTTATAATCAGCATGATGTGGGGGATGGAAATGAATGTGGAACCCAGCTGAACAGTGTGTTGGCATAAGAACTCTTGACTTACAGCTGTTCCTTTGTTCTTTTTTGTTAGTTTTACAGCTTTTTTTTTTTTTTCTAGAAAACCTTACTTTGCATGAAAGACAAATTCATACTAGAAGATTGTTTAGCTTTGTGCATCGTAATTTAAACGGACTGCATTGAAATCTGTTAAAGTTGCACAGCATTCTGATGGAGTGGGCAGTTCAGCCCAATAGGTCACTTCTGTCCAAAAGGAAAAACTAGTCTTTTCTGAAATGTAAAAATAGACTCAGAAATATTCTAGATAGAAATATTCTTACTGTCTAGTAAGACAAACATATCTTTAATACCAGAATTACTGAGATAAAAGAAGAAAATAAAAATCCATTACAAGAACTATATGTACAAATTGCCCATAAATAGCTTTTCTAGACATTGTGAAAGAATGAGATAGATGGGTAAGAGTGGAAGACTCTGCTAAGCATTCCAAGTCTGCTGCAGGTGGTTCTGAGGTCCTTCTAAGGCATGGTTTCAACTGTTGCTTTTTCTACAGAGTTACTGGTGGCCAAGGCCTTCACCCACTTTTCCTGTGAAAGCTTAGATTAATTCGGGTTGGAAGGAACCACGGGAAGTCTCTGGTTCTACCTCCTGCTGAAAGAAGGCTAAACTAGGAGGTCACACCAGGGTGCTCAGCATTTAATCCAGTATGATCTTGAAAACCTACAGGAATGGAAACTGCACAATCTTCCTTGGCAAGCTGCTTTTCTGCCCTCGTAGTCAGTAAGTTTTTCCTTTACATTGAGTCAATATGCTTTGGTTTTTTGCCTGGGACATGGTACTTTAAGTTCCAATGCTTTACCTAACCTGAAAAGGCTCAAAGCTGTATTTCCAGCCTCTTGGGTTAATCTCCTCATCATTGCGATACCGGCTGGCTGGGTGGGTTGGACTGTATTACCTGTTGAAATTGTTCTGCTGGGCAGAAAGGACTCCGCAAATGGCTCAACTAGAGAAACAGATCTAGGGGCATCAGGAGTCAAGTCTCACAGCTAAGGGAAAAGGGGACTAGGAGGAAAGAGACATTTGGTTTCTGGTCCGTACTGTAATAACTGTTATCATGCCTTTTCATGTTAAATGGTCACTGGATAAAGTACATAAACAGAAACATAACCCAGGTTTCTTTCCACCCACAGGAGCATCCTGTTTACTGCGTTAAGCAGCCGTGTCGTGGTTCTGGGATTTTGTCTCTTCCCCGGTTTCATCTAATGAAGCTTGAATATTTTTTGCTGAGGTTGTCCAGCTGAAACAGGAAAAGTATCATATCCTGTATAGCCAGGTGGTGAGAGATCTATTCAAACAGATGGACTTTGAGCCTCCTTCCCCTAAGGTGGTTTAGCCAGTCAATGCTTTAGCATCAGTGCTTTGGTTGCTTGCCTGTTACAGGACAGACAGCGCTTTCACTGACCCCTCTCTTGGAGATCTTGGTGAAAGTGCCATATTCGCCACTCAGTGCTTAGCTCCTTTCGGTAGCCGTGTGTCAGTCTGTGCTCACAGAAAAGCCACTGACTGGTTCCATCATGAGGCAGATTTATCCCTGCCAGGTTTGTGAATTCAGTTCAGGTTCAGGTATTTAACTCAGCCTTTATTAGCTTTAATGTCAATGTTGTTAGATGAACAGTAGAAGTGTCTGTCCCACCAACACCTGCCCCCAGGTTCTCCAATTTGCAAGGAAATAAGAAAACACAATGACAAAAATATCTCAGGTTATTATTATTTTTCTTTCTTCCTTCCTTCCCACCCTTTTTTTTTGGTTGCCAGTTCATTTGTTGTGGAAATTGTAGCGTGCAAGATGCAGAACTGTTCTGGTGGAAGGGTTAGTCTCACAGTTCAGGTGACCGAGTCCCACTGCGGGCGCTGAGTTCCTCCCCTACCTTCACCATCATGTTCTAATGGGATCACCTGCAGATTTCTTCAGTCAGACTTTTCACAAATTTTTTTACAGATATTTTCTGATTAAGGCCATGCTAACAGCTGACGTGTAAAGTAGAAGTTGATAAGGGGCTGTATTTTAAGTGTGTGCGCTGCTACAGAAATTACAACTTCTTCCCCCCTTAGAATACTTAGTTGTATCGAAGCAGGCACCCAAATTAGTGAATATTTAGCGAAGTGGCCTTCATCTCTTTGTGCTTCAATTATATGATTTCTTAGAGGTGTTGGGAGGATAGATTAATTATAGTGAGAGCTGAGAGCACCGCAAAAAAGCTGAGAAAACCACAAAAAAGCCTATGAAGAAATTGGTAATTTTGTATTCAGTGCAGGGTTTTGATGATGTGTGCTAAATAAGGGCTGGAATCAAACACAGAAGGATGAAGATGAAAAGAAAAACTGAATAGCTCCCCATTCAGTTGGTGTCCATTTTATACACTGAATAAGTCCTGTAAGGGGGAAAAATGCAACGTTAGTTCTCATATATTGTAACTTCTGAGTTTTTGAATCTGTGAATTTAATATTTGTGTAGCGTGAGATTAAAGAAAATGCACAGCAGAAATGGGGCACAAAAGAGTGTTCTTCCATGAGGACATCTCACGGTTTTCAGTTAAGCAAGATACAAGAGTTTGTGCAAATTTTTATGTACAAAGAGCTTTTCTTACTGTTGCTAGTGCCGGAAATGAAGCTGTTTGTTATCAGTAAACTTCTCAGCAGCTGCCTGGCCAACAGGCTGCCACGTTTCCTCGTCCAGCTCCACGGTGCTGTGTACAGCAAGTACGTCTGGGGTAGTAAATAAACTTAGAAGAGATCTAATATTCCTGAGCTGACACCATGGGCCTGCCTTTCTGTGGAAAGGAATTGAAGTGTGGGATTCAGATACATGGGAGCTTAATTTTTAAGCTTTATGATTAGAGGTGCAGTCTTTACTGCCCTCACCTGTACTCTAACTATTTAAGTCTCTTGTGTGAATCGCAGTCCCCTCTGGAATCGAAAGACAAAGGAAGACTCAGTTTTTAATTTCTGGCTGTCAGTCACTCGAGCAGAATTGATGACCTGTTCACAGGGATTACTGAAGCTACACAGGCAGGAACCCATTTGACAGGTAAAGGAAAACTCCCTTTTTGTTTGGTACCTTCATGGCTGTAATTAACATTTCTGTTTTGTTCTAATTATAGTTTTTGTATCTTAGCCATTATGCTAATAGTGTTGTTCAGTAGTATGTGAGATTGCATTCATTATCACTGGTGAATTAAACCTTTATTAAAGAAAAATTCCCCCAGGCCTCATTCTGAAGTTAAGTAATTATTCATTTGGTTTTATCCTGGCAATTAGCTTATATACTGTAGCACTCATGATTGAGTTTCTATACCTCCCCAGATGAGATTAACCCACCACGGTAAATAAATGCCTAACAGCTCCCAACCTGTTGTTTTAAGCGCATTAATATATAGCAAAAAAAAAAGAGTCATCATTTAGTAAAACAGCTTTTGAGTTCCTGGCAGACAATACAGTCAGAAGGAGATTGAGCTGGACATTTGGGGCTCTGTGGAGCAACAGTAATAACAAACGAGTTTATGAAGCCCTCCAACAGAGCAGTTAATTCCTTCTCCAACTGCAATGACTTCCTTGGTCAATATGCTTCATAACTGAGATATGCACTATACTCGGCTGCACTCACATTCTAAATCAAGCCTTTTGAGAGCTTCCAGACATAAAGAAATTTCCTGGATGATGTAGCCTCACTCTCAGTCATCAGAGGGAAAAAAAATATCGAGGAAAATCTTATCCAGTCCCCGCTACCTATTAACAGTTAGTGAGTGCCACACAAGCACTGTTGAATTCAACAATACTTCCCTGAAGAAAGATGAGGTTTTATGCCTACTTTAACACCAGAACATGGAGGCATGGAGAAATTAGGGTTTTTTACCAACAGTGACACAAGAAATCATCAATAGAAATGGATTATGACTGTGGTCCCTCTCTGGCCTAGTCAGATGTTTTACTTGTGTTAACAGTTTTCTCTCTTGTATATCTTTTAAGCACATATTCAGTTTAGAAAACTCTTACAAAATGTCATTCAAATAAGTCTCTTCTTATGCTGAACCAATTCATTTTATGCTGCTCTATGGGGAGAGGCAGCCATTGTCCTGTCTTTAATTACAGCTATAGTTTTTTAAAGTATTTTTAATTGGAAACACCTTAAGGGCATTAAATGAATCAATCAAGCATCTTTATTTCCGTACAAGAATTCAGTGATGGCTCATATAAAATCAGTGCATAGGCTAAAGCCGAATGTGCTCCCACAGCCAAAATATTAACCTGAAGATTCTGCCCCAAGAAGTAATTTAGGATTTGACCTTGAACTGGGGTAGCTAGTGTGTATGAAATGCAAGCATTACCTCTACTGTGTTGTGAACCCAGCCAATTTGCACAGACAGGAAAAATTAGTATACACTGATTTTTCATAAGAATAATTTAATCTCTTGTATATTCTGATCATATGTCCCATATACCCACAGGATCTAGGAACCACCTGAAACATCTCCACTTTCAATTCCAAATGCAAGTGCATGTCATTAACCTTGCCTGAATATCAAACCCGTGAAGCACAGCAGACATAAAATAAAGAAATGCTCAATAATTTTGGAAACAGCCACGTAATTTTCCCATTGGGAAAAGCAAAAAAAAAAAGAGAAAAAGAAAAAGGGAGACACAATACTGTTTTTATTTTCCTTTAATGCAGGTCATCAAAGTGTTTCACTTCAGATTCTCAGAAGTTATCGATAGAAGTTGCACGCCTGAATACATTTGAGTTTCTGGGCTTCAGCTCCATGCAACTGAAGGTAGGATGAAAATCTGAACAGAATTCAAGGACATTAGTAGATCTTATTAAATTATGTATTATATGTGGAGTTATGGATCACATAACACAACACAATATTCTTTACAGTAGGTGTTATCCCACCTCTTGGGTTACTAAAGAGGTTGCATGATTAATATTCGTAAGGTGTTTTAAAATAGTAAAGTGATATATAAGTGACAAATATGATTGTACTGTACTATATTTCATTACTGTAGAGGGTTTTGTGTCAGACTTCCACACAGAAGTCATTCTCCTCCAGATGTGCTTTACAGACCACTGCACCCGTTGAGGGCTCGGTGGCAGAACGTTACAATGATCAGGGAGGTTCAACTTCCAGGCTTTGCTCTAAACCACCTTGAGTAGCAATTCCATTACTACAGAAAGAAAGCTCTGATCGATAAAAAAGAAATTGCAGATATGACCTGTTGATCATTCCAAAAGGAGTGCTAACTGCTATTCAGGAGGAAAGGGAGGAGTAAACTTCGGTTTCAGCTAAAAAATCATCTTGTCAGATTGCATTAAGAAGGCTTCCACGTTTAATCATGTTGGTTATTTCACAGCAAACTTTCACTTCTTATCAGTAAATCTATTTTTGATTTCCTCAACAGCAAAGGAAATCAGGCTTGGTTTTTATCCCTCCTGCATTATTAGAAATCATGCTTTCATGGTAATGAAAATCCTGAAGACCAAATTCTTTATTCACTGATACCATTCAAGTGAAATACTGCCTGTGCCCTGCCCATCCAGTGTTAGGATGCCAGTAGGTAATGCCAAGCCTCAGGACATCCATTGCAGCTGTGCAAAAAGGAAGTAGGTTTCCTCCGTGTAAAAATTATCCATAATATGATAGTCCTTTCAATCATGGTCCCTCAAAGTTCTCCGAAAAGGAAAGGAGGAAAGAAAAGACAGGAAGAAAACAAACTCCAGAATTTTCCACTGCCGAAATTGTCTTCTGTTGACTCTTACCATGGATTTTTGTCCCTGCAAGAATGGGAAACCTAAACCTGCGTTCTTAATTGAAAAGAGACATTTTAAAAAAAAATTTTAATGACACAAGTGATATTCCCCTGTCCTTTGATGATGAGACATCAGACCAGCTGAGGTAGGCGGAGAGCTGTTAGGTAGAGCCTGCCAACGTGTAGATTATATTGCCAGGCACTTCGGCCTCTACCAAGAAGTCCGTTAGCTGCTGTGCGTGCTTCTGCTGTAGCAGATTAAGTTTTACAAGCTTACTTAGTTAGCAAGACTGCTTANGGTTTTAAATTGGAAGAGGGGAGATTTAGATGAGATACCAGAAAGAAATTCTTTGCTGTGAGGGTGGTGAGGCACTGGAACAGGTTGCCCAGAGGAGCTGTGGCTGCCCCATCCCTGGAGGGGTTCAAGGCCAGGCTGGATGGGGCTTGGAGCAACCTGGTCTGGTGGGAGGTGTCCCTGCCCAGGGCAGGGGGGTTGGAACTCAATGATCTTTAAGGTCCCTTCCAACTCTAACCGTTCTATGATTTTTCTCTTTTGTGTAGGGAAAAAAGCACTCCCATTTATTCTTTCGAAAATTACTTTCTTGTTGAAATGCTGAATTGCCATTAATTTTGTCATAACTGTACTCAGTGCAAACAGGAAACATTTGCACTTTGAATCAGGCTATCATAGAATCATAGAAGATATTTCAGTGGGAGAATTTTGGAGATGTCTGAATCACGGAATTGTCAGAGTTGGAAGGGACTTCAATGTTCTGCTGTTTTAAGGTCGTACTATGGAGAAGACACTTGGAGGTTGTGACAGGAGGGAAAAGGGTTTGCTTTGAGCAGTTTATTGCCTCTGGTAGACACTCCCAACAGTGAAACTCATGCAAAGTATTTGAAATTGTTATTATCATTGAAGAATTGTGAAAACCATATCCAATTGGAGAGAAAAGAACATTAAAGACGTTCAAAGCAAGCTGATTTAATTGGTTGGTGATCAGCATATTTCTCTCAGAAGGCCTTGGATGCTAGAATTTTCAAATATATCAGCCTTACATTAGAGCAATATCTAATGAAGTTGGAAAACAACTCTAGCTTGTTTGTTGCTTTGCCTCACTGTCTTCAGTGGTGATTGTAACAACACATACAATCGTAGCAACAGCCTTTAATTTTAAATTAGTAGAAAAAAAATCTTGCTAAAAGGAGATATTGTTGGTTTTCTGTTAGGCTCCAAGTTCTTGAAGTGGCAAACTTTAAAATGGTGACCACAGAGGTTGATAAGGAAACAGGGCTTGCTTTCTAGGCCTAGGACCCCAGTGCTGTTGCCTTAATTAAATCTGATCATCTTGAGGAAAGCTTCCAGATATCCCACTAAAAAGGTGCTAAAAAATGTATCTATTAACAGCCTTTAGAAAAACGTTAGCTTTGCATTTATGTGCCATTGCATCATTCATATCTTAATCGCACCGATTCTCTGAAACCTTCAGAAAAAAAATTTTAGTCCATTGCTTATTTTCACAATTCTTTATATTTACTAAATATGGAATTCCTAAAATTTTAAGTTCTTAAGATCTTAATTCTGCAGGATACTTAACTTGCTGTCTATAGTCAGGGTACCGGTGATATTAGTCAAGTTTTGCCCTGAAATTTCCTTTAAAAAGAGATTGCAAGTCAGGATATACTCAGATTCTGCTGTCCTAACTCTTGACAGATGTTGGCTTGGGTAGTCACCGTTACAATATGCTTTTTAAAACCTGCAGTTTCTTTCACCTCCGGCTGATTTTCTGGCTGATTCCTGTTCTTTTCCAGATTCTCTTCAAAGGAACTGGGCAGAAGTGATACCTTTTTTGAGTCTTACTGAAGCCCATTTGGGTTCCATTGTAATTATGACCAAATTAAGCTCCCTGGTAGACACTCTTGGAATAGATTTCCTGAAGAAACAGAGGTAAAAATAGTTTCAAATCAGGACAAGCTTTTCCTTACTCTTTCCACAGTCAGGTGAAGTAAGACCTTAGGAGGTTCAGAACCAGGAATGGAAAAACCTGCAAATGACTTTGCCACAGGCAAATGTTTTAGTAACGTTAAAATATTTTTTAAACCTTTTTTGTTATATTATTTCAGGAGGTTGCAGGGTCAAAAATAGAATTTTCAGCAGGTTGAAACATCAAAGCGTATTTTTTAAATTGCCTTGACATATTAGTGTTTTTATTGCACATAGCATGGTAATGGCTTGCTGCCAGTCAGACACATTCTGCTTGCTTTATTTACACATTGAGGTCAATGAGATTCCAAAGCAGGATTACTCATTTGTCCCTAACAAATTTAGATTTGCCAGTGAAATGACCTATGTTGTCAGCAGGATTGTCTTAAACCGAAGATCCCAAGTCTGCACTACGTGAGTTAAAGGGGTTACAAGTATAACAGTGGTAGGAACATCCTTGGTAGACCTACACTCTTCAGTTTGTTTAGAGTACCAGTTGTTATGACAATATGATATTAGAACAGTACTATTCCTAACAGCATGTAATGTTGTTGTTGGCATTTTAACGACCTCCTTCCCATTTCTGAAGCCCTGACTCATGCTTATGAATGGTCAAGCGTCTTGCGTTGCCTGACGGTGGTGCCAAGCTGCCAGCTCGGAGTGACTTTGAATACTTTGGTGACTCTTGTTTGTTTGTCTTTTCTACATGAGTAACCTTTGGTCCAAGAGTAGTCAACACACACTAGGAAATACAAATTTTAGATCACTTTTGTAACTCCCAATCCTGGGGTTTTTTTAATTCCTTAGCTCCTGGGTTAGGTGTTAGAACCACAAGAACTTGCGTTTATGCAGTTTCTGTCTGCTTACCATAAATGTTAGGTTTTAAAATGTTTTCACTATTTACCTATGAACGGTATATTGCTTCTTTTTCAGGGCTGAGTTAACATGAAATGTGTATTAGCCTCAAAGACATAAATTACTTAATGTAATTTTGTAGTTACAGTCTTTGTCATACTCGGAGGCTTGTTATTTACCCATCCAATTGTATAACCAATTGTTCCCACAATCCTCAGCGTTTAAGAATAAGGTTTCCATGGTAATCTTAGATTTTGTAAATGCTCATCATTTCTCTAAATGGATAGCTTAAATAAATAAGTGATCAGCTATCTTGCAACCAGAATATACTTTATTGACATAAAAAGCAGAAATATACCTCTGCTATAAAAATAGACTAGTTTGTTCGGGCATAATAAGTTCACAATCTGCAGAATCATGACCCTACTGATAGTGTTAACAAAAGCTTGCTCCTTAATTATCTGCATTGCATTCAGCTGCTGTTTCCCTCCTAAACTCAATTATAATTCTAATAGCAGCTGTGCTGCCATTGTTTGTTGCAATTCATTTTAAAGAAGTTTGATTGGATGTCATTGGTCTTTTTGACTAAATGTGCAAGGTTCAAAGTATCCACTGCCACTAATAGCCCTCATCTCATCTCAAGATTATACTAATTATTTACATAATTATATATTATACATTATAGAGCTATTATGTATTATTTCTAAATGATAGTTCTCCATCAAAGATGTTGAACAAAAGAATATATATAGTTTTATTGTCCTTACACATATTTCAGTGTTGGTGAAGATATGCTTATGATTACTCTGCTTCTCTGTTAGCCAACAATTGAACTATCCTTCCATTAGACTGGAAATTTATTAGAGCATTCAGGAGTCTCTATTGCTTTCAATTATGACTCTTCATTTATTATTTCTTCTGTACATCTATATCTACAATGGACGTGATAAGCAAATACTTTGACAGGAACAAAAATGTCCTCTGATGTCCTCCAAGTTTTGTTGTCCTACTTTATGACAGATCTTAGTTTGATGATTTAATGTAATAATTGCAACAGCTAGCAGAAATACACTTCATAATTACCACTTACATAATTGTAAAAAGCCAGCTCATCTCCAGTCTAATATAAGAATTTATACGGTGGAACACTCCAGGTCTTTTATACAAGAGTAGACAAAAGTAAATGAAGAAATTTCTGCATGCCTTGGATTTTGGATTGGATTCCGTGTGCGGAGCTAGCTCTATTGATTTTATATGACTAATACTAATATAACTTTATTTCAGGATAACTCGTATATGTCAAAGAAAATGAAGCAGTAAAAAAAAAAGGAAATCTTTGATTATCTTAAGAAAAGTCCACCTGTTTAGATATGGAACTGGATTTCTTTGATGTCCGTAGGTGAAATTAAGTGACTTGAAGTGGCAGTTTTATTCTGAGGACTGTGGAAGCCTGAAGTTTGGTTTGGGCACATCTAACACGAAGGCAAGGCCATGATTTCTGCCTTCCTGTCATGGAAATGACAATAATGGTCACTGCATGAATGTGGGGCGTCAAAAGGCTCGGGACCTGTTGAAAACTCTGGAGTATCAGTGCAGTAAATCACGAGGATAATCTTGCACGTTTTTTTTCTTAAATGTTACCAAAAAAAAGCCAAACCCCAGCAATTCCACAAAGCATTAAAAGAAACTTGTTGGAGTTGCAAAGTCAAGTGATTTATAGTTTGCGCATCAGCTGCACTGCGTATGCAAATTGGCATCTACATATATACATAGTGTAATGGTCTTCAGTCGCACAATCGTGTGCGTATTTGTGAGAAATTGCTGTCCCATTCAGTACAAGAGATTCAGAGTTTATGGCGAAGGAGGCTGCAGCCAAGACTCCTCCACTTTTTGCAGAAGCTGGAAGGTATGTAGCAGATGATGATGAGAATTGCAGGGAGAGAATGGTTACATAGCTAGACTATTTGAAAATTGCCCACAGCAGCTCCGCAGAGTTTCTTTTTGCTGATATTTAATTTATGTAAAAGTGTTTGCAGAGGTGTTCAGTATTTTTAGATGCCTGGCTTGAGATCTTGATGACTGATGCGCAAAACTGCTGAGGATTCAAAGCTACAACTGATGTTTAGATTTGTGCTGCAGCTTGAAGCTTGTGTTTAAAACCATATAAAATGTTAGTAGAATGCCAAATACTCTGAAGATGAGATCCAAGATGTCTGAGAGTGGGAACCCACAATTCATGCATACCTTCAACCTTGATATGTTTTGGTCTGATTTTAAAATTTATTTGCATGGCTAGTGATGGGCGTAGTCTCATGGAAGAAATTTCAAAGGCACCTGTGTAGTGGAAATGAAGTGTTTTAGCACTTTGGGGAAAATTATTAGGCTCCTTCACGCATTTTTGGGTACCTATTTAACTGTGAAAAATCTGATCCTATGTGCCTTAGCTCCTAAGCCATAAAATGGCCATAATAAAACCCATTCCTCCCTTAGGTTGTTGCAAAGGTAAATTTGTTAATGTCTCTGAATATCTGATACTCTCATGATGAGTCCCATGAAGAAGCACATGAGAAAATTACTAATTCCATCTTCAGCTCAGAGCATGAGTACTGTACGGTAAATCAAGTCCTGGGATAACAAACTGGAAAAAGGAGAAAACAAAATCCCAAGCAGCTGCTCATAAGGTGAACACCGGCAGCTTGGTACAGTGAAGGAGACAGGGCTCCTGTGGATCATGAAATTAAGGACCTTATCATGATGTACATACAAAAAGGATTCCTAATGTTTGAGTAGTACTTTGCAACCTTAGTAATGATATCAGAACACAGTTCTTTTATATGTAATATTCTAGAAGGCTTTGGTTGACAGTCATTTGGGAAAATACATATGTCTAACTTATAGCTCTGCCACCTGTTATTAATACAGTCTACCTAAACCGGAGGCAATACGAGCCTTATTGCACTTCAGGCTGTCATATATCTATATTAGGGGAGTGATAAATGGACTTTTTCTCTTTTCAGAGTTGGCTACCAAATACTTACAATTGAAATCCTCTGGAAAACAAATATGAATCTGGATAATGAGACAAGTCTGCCACGTTGATGAAAATAAATGTAAAATTTATTCTAACAGAGCTTCAGGAGCACAATCCATTTAGAGGAGTATTGTATATCTGTTCCAACTATCTCACTGTATGGAATATGAAAATGTATTTTAGAATTATGCATGGTATTTCACACTGAATCCAAACTTTAATCACGGTTCAAGATTTAAAAGGTAATTTCATAAGAAAAGAATTTCCACATTTTTAGCGTGAAAACTAGACCACCCCTCCACACGCCCCCCTTTTTGGAAAGAGAGAGATATATATATATATACACATATGTTTGTTAAAATGGAAAAAAAAATGTTTATTTTTGGTAACTTTGTGATGTATTCTGGAAAAGATTAACTCATTATTTATCCAAGTACTTTAGGGCTAAATTAAACAGGGAGTCAATTTTTTTGTGTTTCCTGATAAACCTGGCTGTTCTACATGTTTCTGTGTTTGCTGGTTTCTAGTTCCCATGTCCTGTGGGAACAAAGAGGAATCTATTTTTATCATTTGATTTTCAACATGAGAAGCTTCTTGTAGCTGGCAGGGAAATGACCTTCCTAAAACACTGCAAATCAAAACCTGGCAATTGGTTCTTAAACTGTTTTTGTAACCGATGAAATTGTAGACCTAATCCATATATAGGAATATTCCAATATGAGTGTACTAGATCTGTGTTCCGTCTTGTGTTACGCGTTGCAAGTCTTTTCAGTGCATTCAGCACGTAATTTAAAGCCTAATATTTGACAAATGCAAGGTGGGTCTCATGTTGTAAAATGTTTGAATGGTATAAAGGGACATTACCAAAATAAAGTGCTGGGAAACAATGAGGAAATAGCCCGGTAGATTGTTCCTCCTGGAGTCTGATAAAAGGTGACTATTGTACTTGCTGGCACATGCGAAAGTGTGTTAAGGCAGCCTGACTGGACTAAGGGTGGTAGCAACAGCACTGAGCAGGAGGCCCATGTTCAGGAATATTTATATCATAGACGTGCTTTGTCTTTGCCAATTCCTGTTTCTATTTATCACCCACCTTTCACCATTCTTTTGTAGCAGGTTGCAAGCTGCCTCGGCAATTCAAATTTGAATTCTGTGCTCTGTACATCCTTTGGTAAGTTGGCTGGTTTTTAATTTTTTTCTCTTCAAAATAGGTAGTATGGTTTGTCGTTTCCCAGCTCTGGGACTTTGGCTGTTCTCCATTAGTTCTGAAGAATAACAGCCAGTGGCTCCAATGCTATTTCTGCAAGTTCCATTAGCTCGCTGGGATGGAGTCCATCTGATTTCTGTGAATTTTCTTTTGTTGCAATAAACGTATTGTATATTAAAAGACCAGCTATTGCATTACTTAAGAAAGCCTGGGCAAATCTGTTCTACCAGATTTTTTAGAAAGAAGGTTAGGAATGTGTGTATTAGTGTCTGGATGGCAAGCGAGAGCTGGATTTACAAAGGACGACTGATCTGCTGCAGTGATTCTAGGGGACAGAAATGTAAGATATCACACACCAGCAGATGAACTGGACAATGGTACATTTGGAGATGTCGCACCCAAATGAATTGTCTTTATAAATAACAGCTATTAACAATTACTCTTATTTAAAACTGGAAGAGTGACCAAAAAACCCCCATATTTTTAAAAATCTTTTTATTAAAATGAAAGTTCTTCTCGTTTATAAACCTGACTCTTCCCTACTACAGCTACTTGATTAGTCCTGCATCTTAGTTTCCAAGTCGAGTTTTAATGAACTTTGTTGTCCTTTCTCCTCGTCATGTATTGTATACATTAATTATGATATCGGAGATCAATGATTTTTACATTTATTTTCCTAGACTGTATCACTCGATGGCGTGATTCTGAAATGCTTTTTTTAGCAGTTTTGCCCTTCAGCTGTAAATTGTGATTCTGTACTTCTTCATTAATTATCTTGGAGTGCTTACATAACTACTTAAGAGAAAATATTAAATGTAAGATGGTTCCATTAATTTAAGAGCAGGGACACTCTATTTAGACTCCCCTTCCCTTGCTCAAGGAGCACACCGTTTTTCATTTTGATAAATGATTTGCCTTGTTATAACTTTTTTAACTAATGGGTATAGAAAAAAAAGCTGTTAAATAAAAATGGTATGACAAAAAAGCGTGACATTCACTTTATTTTATATAGAAACAAATGAATGTAACACAAAGTGATTTTATTGAACTGTAACAAGAAAACATTGGAAGTTCAGTGCTGAATTGGCCTTGAAATTTATTCCTTGTGTAATAAAGTCCCCTTTGCCTCCAGATGTAAGTTACGTTATAACCCAAACGGTTAAAGACTGAGAGTGCTAGCATTGCAGTGCTGTAAGGCATTTCCCTTTTCTACAAGATCCAACAGGTGTTCTTACCCTCAGCATCAATATCAGCCTCCTGGGCACCGACTGCACTTGGGTATTAATCCAAAGGGAAAACTGCCCCCTCCCTCTCCCCCCTTAACATGCTCCTAGGGGATTATTCTAATTGTTGCTACAAAAAGGTCGTATCCAGAAATTTACATTTCTTTAACTGTTCCTGAGGTCAGGAGCAAGTCTATTGTTCCCAGGAAAGTGAGCCCTCCATATCCGAGTGCCAAAGCTGGTGGGGACTCACCTTCCTGAGTGCAGTAGAAGTACATGCATTTACAGGATTTACAGTTTGCAGGATCAGGCTCCTTTATGGAATCCTTTCCAATGTTCGAGTTGATCCATTTTTAAACATAAGTTATGATCAGCCGCTGGTGAAGATCAGTATATAAAGTGTGGTGAGAATAGTTTCTTACTTAAAATTTTAGCTTTTTCTGGTTTTTAATAGGGTCCTGCTAAAAATATTTCATTTAACTCTGTAATTTAATGGTCTTATTTCAGGTGTGCTACAGTTTGTGACTGATAAACAGTAAGTATCAAGCTTGAGATTTTCAAGGGGGCTGAAGAATAATTACACATTCACCTCCCGTTAAGTTTTGAATGCCTTTGAAAATTTTAGTTATGCTTATCAGTGGGATCTACTCAGAAAAGATTGAACCGTATTATTTAGTGAGTGTCATTACAGAACACACCTTCACGTTGAACTAGCTGAAGAATTAGAACAGTAATCAATTAGATCTTTCCAAACTGGACAGCTTTGTCCTGTTTTTTTTTCAACATATCCAGTTGCTCCACATCTTACAAGCCTACATACATCTCAACCTTTTAACTTGCAGAAGTTCAAAGTTTGATCCTAATGTGTTTCAGTTAAGTAATAAAAGGAAATCTACCTGTACAGGTTATTACTATGAATGTCAATTACATTTATAATATATATATCACCGGAAAGTTGTTGGTCATTATACTTACTTATTTTCTTTTCTTCAGCTTCCACTGCTGCTGTCAGAAGCATTAAAAAGCATCAAGCAGTCGAAAAGGCTTTCACGTTATTTCCTCCTCTTGGTGCAAAAGGGAAGAACCTGATTACACTGCTGCTACCATGGATGCATCCTCTCATGGATAAAAAAGATGGATCCAAGAAATTAGGTAAAAATTTCAAACTCTTAGAAGGATATGAATGTAGTGAAGGGAATGAAGGTGCTGCACCTTCCACGTAATCTATTAGAACCTGTAGATGTGGTATATACATCTCCATACACAAATTTACCACCACCCACCCTACCGCTGAAGAACTGATGTATACTTTCAAAAAATTGAGTTAGTTTACCTATTGGCTTGAGATAAAATCCTTAGTTTTCAGGAGTTTCCAACACAAAACCTACTAACTCAGCAACTGAACCTCACAACCTGTAACCTGGAGTTAATATTAAGAAGGGCATGTTCAGCTGTCGTCTCTTTCTTTGAAGGTTCACATTCAGGAACAGAGCTGGTTTTCTGCCACTTTTGCCTCAGAATCCTAGGCAGAGGAACTCCACTTTTACATGCAAACGAATCTGGATGTGCAGAAAGAATCCACAGTGTGTGTGCTGAAGAGGTGAAAAGGATAGAGGGGAGAGGGATGCCTCTCTGGGTCGTGCTACCACCAGGTCTAAGCTGATGCACTTAGTGTGTTTCAGGGCATGATTCCACTGAGAAAGGGAGTATGACCGCAGCCAGGGATTGTATGAGCAGAAAATAGGTGAAAAAAAAAAAAAAAGGACAGAAAATCAATTACAAACCTCCACAAAAGGTACGAAGCATTGTAGCAAGCTGGTTTTTTGGTTCCTTAATGTCAGAATAAGAAGAGGTTTCCTTGTAACAAGCTTGGAGTCAAAGAAAACATCAGACTATGGTCTGTATGGGAAGCAGTCCACGATGTGCACTTCTTGCACCCTTTCCCCTTACGTGGCCAGGTAATAGCAGCCAAGCTGTGTGTTAAAACTCAAGGCCAAAATCGTGTTGGTTACTCCAACACCTTCATGAGAATTTCCTGCAGTTCATTTAGGCTCTAAACCTTTTTCTGGTACGTCGACCCAAAGACAGCACTGTTTAGGTTGCACAAAAATATATAATATAAGGATACCAAAAGACAAATGTTCATCTCTGCAACCATGTATATAAATCAGAAGATTGGTGGAAAGAAGGAGTAAGTGGCAGATGAGAGTTGGAGCCACCCCTCGTCCAGGCAGCATTCAGTGTTCTTGTGCTGCATTCAGATGAAAAGAGCACTGGATTAAAATTAAGACAGGTGTGCTCGTCCTTGATGTGTTAACAAGACAGTCTCCTTCTCATGTCACTTTTCACAAGTAGCCTCGTGACAGCTGCTGTGCTGAATAAATTATTATTCAAAAAATAACTTTCTAGCTCACTCGAACTTTAAGTTGCAGGATCTGTTTTTAAACTAATTTTTCATTACTCTATTTTCATAAGTAATAATTCGTGACTAACAGCTATAAGCCTCTGACTGAAAATGAAATGTAGAAGGATTTTTTTTTTTTATCCTGCAGACAGAGAATGTACTTTTGAGGCAAACATACGGAAGCTTTCCCCTGGTTTTGATGCACCATTAGCACTATGTGCTTGAACTGATACTGTGATATACTGAATTATACTTTCTTTGGGCCAGATCCCTGTCTGCTGGACATAGTCATAAACTCATTGATTTGAATGCAGCAAGGCTGGTATACAATACTTGGAGACAGGTGCCATTTTTGTGAGATTATTGAAGTCTGCCAAGACCTGAGCTATTTCAATGCTCTCCTCTTGCTAGTCAATATTCTAGATAATGACTTTTCATTTAAAATGCTTATTCAGATCTTTGATAGCATATTGGTCTGTCAATTTTTGATTATAGGATAGGCAAGAATAGTGGTGGAGACAAAAATAGATCTCCAAATGAGATTATGATGTATATGTTAAGATCTGTCTCTCGAGGGCTTTCAAGCTTTTTTGCTCAGTGACCAGAGTATTGCATCTTCTTGAGTTACAGCAGTTATTAAACTGGTTGACAAGAGAGATGCAGTAGTTGCCTTGAAAAGAGATTAGTCTATTGAAGTAGGACTTTCTGTAGCTCGGAGACTCCTCTTCCAATAAACGTTTTAGCTCTGGATAGCCCTGAAAATTTATTGTGTCTTCCACCATTAATACTCATAAACGCTACAAGATTCACACAGCCCGGCTTTGCTTACTGTGGCTGTTTCGGTGGCTTCTGAGATACACTGAGCTTTCAGCAGATCGCTGTGAAGCGGTGAACACCCACTTACCAACTCATCTGTGGGCAGGACTTTTACTATTTGGTAAAGATATAAGACGACATAAATAATCCTTCAACTGTGGTTGCATGTAATTCAAACGTGGAAGTTCCCATAGGCGTGTATTTACATCATATATTCGAATTACGGATTCTGGTGCGGTGTACCGTTAATTTCTAATCTAAGTATAAAAATTCTACATGTGCTTAAATAAGCAGAAATTAAGCTTTTAAGCTTTTTGAAATACAATAGGTTTTTTTCACATCCTTGATATACAAGGCATGTTTTCATAACACTTCTGCACTTAGATCAACTCTTATTGCTCCTAGATTACCAGCAAGTAGCGCACTAGCATCTCTTTTAAGGATGAGTAATCTTCATTGTATTTTTTTAACTGGAAAATGAAAGGTAATATTCATTTCCCCTTGGAAAAATGACAATATGAAAATGTATCTTTCTACTGACTTTATTTGCCAGCTCTTGTATTCAGATTACTGATTAAAGAGGCAGGACATCAAGGTTTAATTCACGTTGAATTTTGTCACCGTGGTAAGTTTTGCAAAATTTTCAAATTTCCATACGCCCCGGTTTTGATATTTGAAAATGTGAAAGGATTTAAAATTAACTTTTCTGAAGTGCTTTTAGGCGAAAGAAGGCATGGTTTCCTTATTTAAATAATGGCATAGGTGATTGATCAATACTTTTATTCTGCTGGATGAGCAATATGAAATAATTACTAAGCTGTATAACACTATCAATGATGACATAGAGTCAGATTTTCTCTATTAAGTTTGTGGTACAATATTTCCTTTTAGTAGATAAAGGAAATACACAATATTTTACTTTATCTGATAAAAACAGTCTGATTCCTCTATAGAACCAGGACACGGGGTCTTTTTTTTTGCAGTAAAATAAGAATTTTTTTTCAATGTTTTACTGCAACAAAGAAGCAACACCACAAAAATTTCATGTTATTTTGCTTTCTGGAAATATATACACCTTGAAATTATCAATATTGATAGTAGAGCGATGGGCTTAGTGTGGTTAATTCAAACAGAGATAAGGTTGCAAAAGGTTTTTGAAGAGAAGCCTTTCCTTGAGAAATGAATTTAGCGACCCGCTGTTTACTACCAGAGCCTCTAGAAGGCAATGGAGCTGTTTGGTGGTGATTTCGATCAGCCCCTTACGACATGCTGGTCCACAGCAGTTCCGTTTACTCAGTGCTAACTATCTCACAGGTGTAAAGAATCTCTGCCAGGGATGGTTTCCTGGTGATATTCAGAACAGACCCAATTCCATCAACCTTTCCTCTTGCTGCTAGACTAAACTGTGATAAGAAGGCCCTGAAAGTACCATGTCCTACCGATGAGGAGGACTGTAATATTGTTTGGTCTTATCACGTACATGAGAAGAAGCTTTATAAACATGGACTCAGCAATTCCATGGCGAAAGAAGGAAGCAGAGAGGAAGCAATGTAAAATGGAAGGCTGAAGCACTCACACTTCAATGGGTAGAGTGATTATTCTCCTACCTGAGCAAGAAAGGATACGGCAGGTGTTTAAATGTCTGTATGTAGTGCATATTAGCTCTTTCTTTTAGCTTTGATGTGATTTTCCCAGTTTAATTTACATGGTATAGCTTCAAAAATAAAAAGGGAAGATATTGAAGAGCTATCATGGCAAGCTTTTCATATGGTGTCAGTTTGGGATAAAGGAATAAAAAGTTCTAATAATATCTTTCAAGCATTAATCTCTGCAAGATGTCGCCAAGACCAGAATTAGAGCAATATGTGGTCTTTGCCATCTTTGACTGTTGTGACTCAAAGACACTTTTGATCACTTAAAAAGAAAATTCAACACTTAAAAAGCACACAAACCAGTAGAATTTCCACAACAATCCAATTCCCCATTTACATCCCAACAGGGTCAATTTTCAATGCATTTCGCATAAGAAAAAATACGCTGTTCTCACGATTGTTTGTATGTATAGTTCTCCATGCCCCATGCTGTAAATATACCCCACAGTGTCAGATCCATGCTGTGACCAACAATATATGCCCAGTGGGCTAGGCTAGCAATATCTACTGTATGTTTATACAGATTTCCCTTTACATTTTTGCAAAGCTGCTTCTTCCTCTGTCTTTCTCCCACAGCATGGCTTGCTATAGTTTGGGGGATTGTAAAGCTGCCTCTGAAAAGCGTATTGGAATGCAGCCTTTGGACTCACCAATGAAAGCTCAAGCTCTCTACTGCAAGGCCTTTATTTTCTAAATGTTTGCAGGGTATGCAGCAGGACAGAAAAGCTGCACATCAACACGAGTGTTTGCAGAAGCTGTAGATAACGCGGAGGCATCTTAGTGCCTCACTTAAGGTGAGAATTGTGGCTCTTTTACTACGTGGCATTTCACATTAGAGCACGTCTTCACCCTCGGAATCAAAGGATTCTAAAGTAAAATTCAGCCTAAAAGTCCTTTTAAAATATTGGAAATGGCAGCTTGACTGTTCAGAAAGGAATAATTTAATTTTTTTTTTCATGAAAAGTGAAAAATAGTTTGAAATTTCTTTAGAAGAAATCAAAAGGGAGATGTCACATCCCTTCTAGTCCTATTTTCATATGAATCTCTGAATGTGGCGCTTGGGTTGGTAATAATTTATTAATGAAATATATCCAATACTTTGAGAAAAGTCAACACTTCTTTAATTTTGTGTTTAAGAGGTTCTTGGAGTGGCTGCTCTTTTCTAAAATTTCAGCCATCCCATTGCAAAGTCAGAGTTTGAAATCTGACCTGTGCCCCTGTTTGTGACTAGTCAATTAAATCCCACAGTTCTAGTTCTGTTTCCTGATTTGATTAACTGAGCCCACTGAAACACAAGTAATGGAGCATGAGGACTTCATATCGACTTTCAAATAGGCTTTGCGTTACTCGAGCCTGTTCATTTGAATGTTTGTTCAAAAGATGCAGAGACATGCCCGAGGTAGAATTATGGAAAAATGCCACTAAGTGCTCAAAGTCTTCTGGGTGTGTATTCACAGTGCAAAGCCTGAACCGTTTTGAAGTGTTCTCAGTTATCTAGAATCCAGAAATGCAGATTTAAGATCATTTCTAAACTATTCTACATCTACAAGATTAAGCTGCTATTTCTTAAGTGTAAAGCATAAATAATTGGAACCTGTAGGGACTGGTATTAGTGTAGCATTTCTTTTTTCAGTTTCTGAAAACAAACACAGCGTAATACATCTGCTAAGAATGAACCTAAAGACTTTAATAATGAGAAATAGAGAAATATATATATTGGTAGATGCATTTATGTATAAATAGATAATATATGAGCATTATATTATTTATTTTATCACATCAAAATGTTTAAGGAAGGTGCAGCTAATGATTTTTTAAATATTTTCATTTTTGACTGAAGTAGTCGACATGCTTTTTTCTGCATCCTCTGACTGAAAGATGAGCGTATTCTTCAGTGATACTTTTTTGTTTAAAAATCTCCTTCAATGTATTTGTAGTACAATTTTCAAACCCTTCAAAATAAAAGAGAAAATTTTTAATCAATCTGTCACTTTTTTAAAGTTCTGCTTACCTGAAGTATCATTATTTCACTGTGAACCAAGACAAATTTTAAAAATATCAAAGATGACATCCAAAAACATTTGTAAGTTCTTTTCTTAACTGCTGTTTATTACTGGATTGTCATTTGCTGCTTATCATGAAGCAAGACATAATCCTTTCTAAGGAATTATAATCAAATAGTATCATAAGGAGATTTTTTTATTATTATTATTTGGAATTACATGACTAAATGGAGTTACTTATCAAACTAGTCGGGCAAGAACATGAATCTTAATTGAAATCCAGAGTCAAGTTCATCTTTATTAGAGTTTTTATAAAATCAAGGTATCTTACAAAGAGATGGTAAGGGATTCCAGCACGAATCTGGGCAGAATTCTGCCCTTGAATTAGGGATTTAAAGTTCTGAGAAACATTGTTGATGAATTCATTTCAGAGCATGAAATTTTTGTCCTACACTGCAAGTACTCTGGAGGTAATTTGTGTCCCAACAGTTACATGCAGAAATCTGCTATAAAAAAAAAAAAAAAAGAGTGAAAATAATCTTTGCTTGCAAATCAACCAGAATGATGGAAAGTTAGTTTAATAAAAATAATTCTGCTTGTAGTTACAAGAATATGGAATGAAATTCATCTCCTGAACAGGAAAGATAATGAATTTTTCCCATTTATTAACTAGATTACTAGTCCATTCATTAGAAAGAACAGGTTTTTCTTATACATCTTGCCTACCATTTAAGAGCTCCCTTGAATAAGGCTTTCATCATTCCTATAAAATAGTAAAATGCATGCAGTTCTTTATGAAGAACTGGTAGAGTAGGAAAACCATGTTATCTCTTAGTCCCTATGTTAAAACATTACATACAAAAGTAAAATCTAAGTTTCATCTTTTGTGGTCACTGGCATAGGTATGCAATCAGTACATCAAATGATTTGCTAACATTTTTCTCAGTTCAGGGTAGATTGCTGAGGAAAATTCTAAAAGGCATTCAGATTTGACTCTGCTGGTTGCAACAAAGCCTTGATTTCAGAGGAACACAACCGCCTCAAAGAAATTACTGCGCTGTATTGTATCTATAACAAATATAAAAAGAAATGTGATTTTAATAACTTAAAAGCTTTGGAATTCCACAGCAAGAAGAGTTGTATTTCAAATTTCTGTTGGAAATGATACACGTGTAACCCTGAAATCAGATTCATTAAAAACTGAATTTGCAATATTGCAGTTAAAGAACATGATACGCAGAATGATGGAGCTGTAAGCAAGACAGGGTTTCAAAATAACAATTGATTGGTTAACATCACAAGTACCACCTACCCTTCCCAGGTAGATACCTGGAGATAGCCTAGTATCTTCCTGATAATTTTAATAAAAGCAAGACAAGTGTGTATTTGGGGAGAAAGGAAATTGTATTAGAGAAGCTTTTTTTGGAAAAAAAAAACACACCCCACATTTTCAATTAACCAAACACAAATATGGCTTCATTTGTACAGTCAAGAAATTTGGTACTGTCAAATCTTGACTCGTGCTTGCAGTCCTTAGAATGTGAAATCCATTGGTGAGGCTGATCTCTAAAACCCTAAGTGAATTATGATTTATGAAACTAGAAATTCTTTAAATCCTACTTTCTTGACTCTTGAAACATATTTACTGTTTATTACCATACACCTATGTATATTTTTTTTGCCTGATCTAACTTGTTAGTGTGCTAGTTTTCACAAATATGTTTATGTTGTTTTTCTATGAGGTTTAAAAATTACATTGTTCTAAAATACGCAAAATATTTAGTGAATGAATTGTCTGTCTTTGAAATGAATGTAAACTACATTCTTTGTAACCTCGTAAAATGCCTGTTTGCATTTGCTTTGGGTACTATAGGCAAATCACTGCTTACATCTATTTCAATTGATGACAATAGAAATGTTTAATGTATCAGGAATCAGATTGCTGAATATCTTCTATGGCCCAGGCATTGCATTTTCTAGTATTTATAACTGCTCTCAGGGTTTAAATCACAAGGAGAAATCCTGAAGCTGTTGCTTAGCAAACTCCTTCCTTTATCAGCAGGAAAGGCATTTCAGAAGATATAATTCAAATTAAGAAATTTGAACCAATGATTTCGGCGACCTGATTGTTGGAGTTCCCGATGACATCTCAGTACTGGCTGGTGAGTATGATAAATTATCCACAGAGACATAAGAAGCTGCATACCTGCCGTTATTTTCATTGCTCCATCACATAAAGCCAGGCTCTGGGATTAATAGACTCACAGATCAATAAAACATTGGCCACGTTATAAGAAAGTGCTAAGCATCAACGAGAAGACAGTTTCTAGTCAAAGTGCTAGGAAAATAGGAAGCCATTTTCTTGTTTCAGGGCATTTTTCACCCCCCAGAGTCATTGTTTCTGGGCTTATTCCAGTATCTGATTGGTTTTCTTGAATAGGATCCAGCAGGTGCCATAGCTCATACAAACGCTTCCAGTCCTGAGCAACGCACTCGAGTTAATAACGCGGTGGCAAAGTTTTAATATTCACTAATCTGTTTTCAGTTGGTTATCCTGAAAATAATGTCTGCTTGCCCCCTTGGCAGCTCCAAAGACTCTAGTGAACAGGTGGGGGGTTTTCTTTCCAGGAAATGTCAGATTGATGTCTGGAAGCAGATGTAGTTTTCCCCGACTCAGTGCGGGTCTATCTTCTAACTTAATAGGAGCTCTAAATAGCTGACAGGTGATAATACATCTAGTCAGCTCAAAGCATATTCTGACTGTACTGCCAGCTAGGAAATGGGAAACTTTCACTTCTGCACTAGGGATCTTAAAGTGAGCACCTTTTTGAGCAAGAAATCGTGTTTAAGAAGCTTTCTGATTAGAAAATCACGTCGGCCACCTTCATAGGTATATATAACTGATACAGCTATGTGTATAGAAACGTTATTTTGTAAAACATGATGTATTTCTTATCTGATATTAAAAATAATTTTGTGGGAAGAAGAGATTATTTAAATCTACATTGTAGGCACCTCTTTAATGAAGGAGGATACAGGAGGCTATACCTAATCTGACCTTTGATGCCAGCTTCAGTGCAAGGATTGAAGCCTAAACCAGTAAGTAATTCTTTTCTTCTGGAATCCCATTTTCACTTACTGAGCATTTTGGGTCGATGCAGTGCGGCTCTGTGAGTGCAGTTCTGATGGACTGAGAGCTTTTTCTCTAGGCTCTGGTACTGTTTTGGTGACTTCTGCAGTCATACTAGTTATTCCAAACTTGCATTATTTAGTTCTTCTGAGAGAAGAGGAGGAGGAGAGGCAGATGAGGGAAGGGGAGTGCAGATACTAGTTTTTTTCACTTGTGCTCAATCCTACTGTCTCTCTTCAGTCTTCCCTGGTCTGAGAGAGAAAAATCTCTCACCTTCCAATTTTTCCCAGCAGTTGGTCCAGCACTTAGAAAGCAATATTTTCTTCTAGATGGAATAATTTGTTCTCCGAGAGCTGCACTGCTGAGGATGCTCAGCTAATACCCAGCTTTCATTCCTGCTCCAGCTAGGTCTTGGTGTATGTTATTTCAAACTGTACACCCTAAAGTGAATATTTGATATCATGTTGAGATGGCGTCTAACTCCAGGTTACGGTCAATTCCTGGTTTGGATCACAGCCCACTTAGAAAGTAGAAAATCCTTTTTAAGGTTACCAATACAGCACATGGAAGTAAAGAAGATTTAAATCTGAGGCAGCTGTTCTAGCACCATTAATTAGTGGGAGCAACAGTGTAGTGATCAGATTTATGAAACAGAAAAGCTCTTCACATTCCCACCACATGCATGGCAGATGGGCTGTTTGGGTTAGCTAAAGAAAATCCTGTGGGAATGTAGGATGTAGAAGGTGTGAGAGCTGAGCTGTGTTGTAGATGTGCTGACACTCTTCAAGGGTGGTAATCAGGCATCCACAATCGCAGATGATCCTCTGTCTCTGAGGCCAAAGCGCTTCTAATATGAAAAAGAGGAAGATGGAATATTTATGTCTAGGGAGATGGGGCACAGGCATGGGGCAGATGGTGCACCAAAGCCTCAGTCTCCTGGGACTGTCCACAAGACAATTCTCAAAAGGAACTGAGTAAAGGCCAAGATGATGTATGAGGAATGATGCTCACACAGTTTAGGGATCCGCAGATCCTACATTTCCTCCTGAAATGCTTTTGGTCTTTTTTGCACTTAGCAAAAAAGATGGCACCTGTATTCCCTTTGCCTTCCTTGATGTAACCTGGCAATCTGAATTATGAGGATCTGGTCCTTCATACGTTTGCATTTGTACAAAATGTAAACCTGATTTTCATGAACTTTCTCTGGTATGTAATCCTCTTCAATACAGAATATGTGCATGAATGTGGTAAAATTGCTTAATATATTATAAGATACTAAATCAAAAGAAAAAGTTTGTGGTAACTTATTATATACCCATTCTAGGTGAGAAAGGTCTTGGAGATTTAGTATGTGCAAAGAACCACAAGCCCAGAAGCAAATATTTAAACCTCAGTCCTGCAAATATTGAATTAGATTCCTTTTGTCATCAGGAAATCCAAAATAATTTCACTGTGTAGTGGGTAAATCATTTGCCAAACCCCACTTTTTAGAGCAACAGTGATTTTGAGCGGTATAAAGTGATATTGTGAATAAGTCACCAGACGATTCTGTGAGTCGGCATTGTGTAGGGCAGGAATGTACATTGTGTGTATAGATAATAGACAGACAGACTGACTGAGGAACCAACTCACCAAATTTATTTGCTAAGTCTGAGATTCAAGGAAGAAAAATTACTTGCGAGTTAAAAACTCCTGAAAAACAAGATTTAAAATAGAAATGATGACACAACTCTAACAATAGCATTGTGAATGGCGACATTGTCATTCTGAATGGAGATCTGCTTGAGTCAAATTGAATAACAGTGCTCTTTTTCTTCATTAAGGCCATTAAAATCTGTAAGGTTATGGGACCTGCATAGACATAAAGGTTTTAAAAAGCAATGAGGAGAGACTAATGCTCATTGCTGCGTACTTACTTGAAGAGCTCAATTAAGCAAAAGTTTGTGGTAATTTGTGCTCTCTGAAAAATCTAAGCAGAAAAGCCTCAATTTTGCTATTGCATTGGTTCAGAAAAAAACCCTACATTTTTTCCCAGTATCACCATGTAAATATTACAAATAGGTTTTGGAGCACCCAATGATTTTTACCGTTGCAACTGGAGATAGATATTATTCGTGCATAACATCAAAATATAAAAATTCAGCAAGATTCTTTTGCTGCGTTTCACTATGCTGTTTCAGTGGCGTGTCTCTGGGAATATTGCAGTTTCCTATTGTTTTTTGAAAGTGCTAATATTAGCATGAAATGTGATAAGAATTATTTAAGAACCTAATTGCATGCTCTCTGTTTGGCATTTGAATTTTGGATCTTTGGAATTTGTCTTTTCAGAACGCTTTATTTAGTTTCTATTAATACCCTGTAATTTAATAAATGTAGTGGGAGGTTAAGGAGAATATGGAAGAAGGAAAGATTTGCATATTTCTTTGAAACAGTGGTTTGTGATAGGCTCTGACCTTTTTTTTTTGACTGATCTTAAAAAGCAGTTTTGCTAAGGCTGGCGTGAATACCACAGAGCATGGAGACACCAGATAGGGAGACTATTCATCCTTTATTCCATTCATTTGTCATATGACTAAGGGAAGGCTGAATCAATCAATCAAAGCTCTGCAAAACAGTATTAAGCAATGTAATTCTTGATTAAATCTTGCTTTCGATGTAGATATCAGCCTGAAGAAAAGATCTTCTAAACTAAATCTTACCGTGAAAGCAGAACAAAAAAATATAATTGCTTTTTCTGTTGCCCTAAGACTGTGCTGAAAAGCACATCTGAAAAAAATTGTGGCTGTGACTTCATGTTTGAGTTTTTGCCTGTTAAAACATATTACTACGGGCCTCTGTTTTTTGCACTTGTAACCCGAGTAAGAAAATGGCATGCAAGGAAGAAATCTTCTGGAAAGATTGGCTAATGGCTATGTAAACAGCAAATGCTTGCCACATATGGGCATTAGGAGTTTTTATTGCAAAGACTCAGTGACTACTGCGAACAGGGTAGAGCTCTGAAATGTGGTAGCAAGGCAGATCTCCTGGGTGAGGCTTGGAAGCAGTTTGGCAAAGGCTTTGGTACTTCTTGCTCAGGGCCTATGTCAAAAAAAGGACTACAGCAGCTAAAAGACAAGGCTCTGCTGTGCCGCTTGGGTCTTCTGCAAGGTCCTGGGGAGATGTGAATGAAGAGACCACGTAATCAACAAAACACAGAGACCAATTAAATTTAGAAGCCCCAAAAGCATAAAATATTTTTATTTATAGCTATTCGTATAGACCAGTTACTTCTGACAGAAGGCTTAAGTCTTACTTCCCAAGATTCACCCATTGATAGAATAGTAAAGCCTTATAGGACAAAAGATGCGTTTGTTGCTAACTATGAACTGGCTTTCAGTTGGTGAGGAGTTTTTTACACCCAGATATAAAAATTATTGATAAATGCGTCTTGGCAAAATGGAAAAAAAAAAATGCAAAGGGATTTGAGTAATACACATTATCTCTTAAACTCTCGATTTAGCAATTTTATTTCAGCATATCTATTTCGTCACCTGACTCCCGACCACTTTCTCTGAAAGAAAATGTTGACTTTTCAGGAAATGATGAGCTTTGTTGAATGGTTGGAATTTAACTAAAGGCTGAGTAAGGATTACTTGCATGAGAGAGATTTTATAGCAACAGCTTCCCAGATGTGTGGGTATGTTTGCATGTTTCAGGAGCATTGTATGAGGACATGATCTAGCACTCTGTTGTGATATCCTAATTTTCTCCATTTTTGAGAGTTCAAGGAATCCTTGCTTCAAATGCATCAGTAGAAATAATATTGTTCTTTAGCAAACAGTCTCGGACAGATTGCAGAAATCTGTTAAATACTAATTCCATTAAGGAAGAATATTCAACTAAAATTAATTGCAATGCTGCGTAAAAATAATTTTATGAATTTATTTAAAAAGGAATGCAATGGAATGTATAGAAACTTGTGAGTTATATTTTAAATAATAAAGGGAAGCTTATAATAATGTAATTGTATATTTGAGGGTAATATATAGACAAACTTGAGAAGAAAATATCCTATGTGTATGTATACTTACGTTTATGCATATATACACACGCATAGACATAAACATGATGGGTGAGCCAGGAAAAAAGAAGCTAAAAAGAAAATAAAATGGCCTTGGATAGCCAGTCTACAGGTGTCCTATTCATGCTTGTCCAGATTACTAGTCTTCTGAATTCCTGCATCCATGTGCACAAACCTGTTTGCACCTCCGTTTCCTCCCGTGTGGGTTTTAGAAGCATGGAGCTATGACTGGATGGATATGTGTTGATCCAGACTGGTGCCTGATCTGGACATTTGGGGAAGCTGGTTACTGGAGCATGGTGCAGCATCATAAATTAGCAAGGAAGTACAGATGCAGTGGCTGTGTCCTCACTGAATATGATTGGAGATGGCAAAGAATTTGGAATATTAGGAAAGAATTATGATGCCTGCTCTCCATTTCCTGCACAGTTTTTTAAGCGAAAGAAACCTTTTCAGTTTTTCTTTTTTTTTTTCTTACTCAGTAGTTCTTTCTGTCCTTTCTCATGTGGCCCATCAGCCATGTGGATATTTTGTAGAAAGCATAAAGGCAGATATATGAGTAGGAAGGGAGAGATAACTCAGTATAACTACTTTTTCCTTTCATATATGTCTTTTCACGTGGTGTATTTCCCCTCAAGAACATTCACAGGGTGAAAACAACATAAGGGCTACTGAAAATATGTACCAATGTACTGCATGCTTTTTATCCTCATTAATTCAAGACAGATAGCATTTGAATGTAAAATATCCCTCAATATCATTACAAAATATGGAAATACAAGATGAGCAATGCAGTATTTGTTTCGACGATCCCAGTGTAAAGTTCAGTGCACTGCATGGGCCTATGGCATAAATGTTCAGAGGTATTCAGTTTTCCCACCCTGCATGTTAGAGGGTTCAAGAGAAAGCTCTGTGAGACGGCCAGTCTGCTTTTCTGAACCAGAGAGGCATGTAAATGCTATTTCTAACCCCTGGGTGGAGAGGGGAAACACTATGGGCTGCTGCTTGCTGTTCGTATTCAATGTGGGACTAGATATTAAACTTAGTATTAAAGAGTTTGGCAGAAACCTGAATGCTTGTCTGCAAGAACAGCCAGTGAATGGAGGCCTCACCCACCACGCGGGCACTTCGCTTGCCCATGCAACCTAGGCCACCGACAAGCACAGAGATGCTCTGGTGAGAAGCTGGCATGGTCTGCACTGGTAGCCAGTACCCAAACCCAAGTGGGTTCTTGCCTAATCTTGCCGCTGTTGCAGCCCGTAGCTAGCACATTCCGTGCCGCGACGCTTGAAAGGCTCCAAGCCCCCACTGGTCTTACACGCTGCTGCTCACAGATATGAGCCTCGGTCCTACGCTTTTGGATGTCAGGGAAAGGGCCCATGAAGTTTGGTGGGCTTATGAAAAAAATCTCTTCTATTCCACGCTGTATCGAGTGTTTTTTCAAATGAAGATTTGGGTACCTGGCCGTCCAGTCTCACACATTTTATTTAAAGATTGGCTCAGGACTTCCTTCCTGCGCTTCCTGTTCTTTTTTTTCTAGGAAGACCAGTTGCTATGACCAAAATCAATCCCCGTTTCAAGATTCCTGGCACACGTACGTAAAGATGAATCACTTTCGGTCATCCTTCTATTACTGCAATTATGTGATGAAAAGGAGAACACAATCCAAAATACAGAAACCCCAAACCCTCAAACGCAAATGCCTTTTCAAATGAACCCTCTAACCGCTTGGAGAGAAAAGATCCAGGCTTAGATTCACAATATGTAGCCTAGCTCTCGTTCTATGTATGAGAAAGCCTACTGTAAGAACAAAATCAAATTATCTCTGTGTTCACAAGATAGTTACCTTTAAATCCATCTCTGCATTGTCTAATTTCGTTTTCAGATTTTTGCGTAGCTTATCTTAGCTAATGAGGAATGTTGACACAGCAGAGCATGTTGTACCGAGAGGAACTCGGCTTTAGTGGCTTTAAAATGGCTGTCTCCAAAACACTTCTGGGTAGAATGACAGGAATGGAATAACAAACCAGACTCCTAGCTGCAAAGCCGTATTAGAAAGCTTTCTGTTAGTGTTAGGGTATCGGGGTCTCACTGTCAAAGAAGGGTAAGGATACTAAAAGCATGAGGAAGGCTTTATTTTGTGAATATTTAATTCCTAATGAAAGAGAAGTAACAGAAGAAAGGAAGTGGTTCTTTTTCAGTATTTCAGACTGCATGTTGATGTCAGAATATCCAAGTGCATTTACAATGTGGCTTATTCTAAAAGTATACCAATTTATTTGTACTGCAGCATTATTTCAGTAGTTTTGTTTCAGGCTGCTATTTTTATGTCAGGGAATCCAAATTAGGAGCCTTGTGAAGTCTGAGATGTTTCTAGTAATTTACACAAGATTGTATTTTTCTAATTCCTTCACGATTGTTCCAAGGACTTTTATTTGATTTTATTCTGCGAAAGATTAGACCTCAATATTACAAATGTTTTCACTGGGACTGGCATGTAAGGCTTCTAGGGCAAGACACCACCTGGATAACATTGCTTGCTTTGTGTGAAATGTACTTCTAGGACAAAGTGCCAGGACAAATAATTCAATCTTTCTATCATGTGAGTACCCAAAATGTGTCAGACACGCCACTTTGAAACCCATGAAGCCACTTCAAAGACAACTCTTTAACTGAGGCCATCCTCAGAAGAGTTAACTGCTTGTCACAGGTTGCCCAGAGAAGCTGCAGCTGCCCCATCCCTGGAGGGGTTCAAGGCCAGGCTGGATGGGGCTTGGAGCAACCTGGTCTGGTGGGAGGTGTCCCTGCCCAAGGCAGGGGAGGTGGAACTCAATGATCTTTAGGGTCCCTTCCAACTCGAACCATTCTATGATTCTATACTTTGCCTCCAATAGATTTCTTCTTGGAAAACTGAATTCAGGATCACATATTCAGAGATTACTCATCCTTGCCAAAAATCATCTCCCACTTGTTAACTAGATGATTTAGAGGCTAGTCCACAATTAATTTTACCCTGAAAACAATAGAGATGAATATTCTCTTAAGAAATATCTGAGGAGTTTTGCTTTAGTTGGGTTGTGAGGAATGACTAGTAGAGGGAGAAGGTGAATTTGTATTCATTATATTACATGCATATTATATTACAGGGAATGTATTCCAACAGCAGTGTTATTGTACAGCATTATATAGTAGGAAATGTGAGCAATAGCACTTTCAGGACCCATAAGAAAACCGAAGATAATGCCTTCCCATCCTTTTACCAATGTTTATTAGTCCCACACCCATAAGACCACCCTTTATGGGCAAATACGGTTATCTCGCTTGGCGTCTGAGAAGCTCAAATACTAACCTTTATACTAAGTCTGTGGCTTTTTCTTTTCTCCTTAATACGCAGAGGATTACCTTTGTGAAGGACTACATAAATAGAAAATGTGATGGCTTTGCTTTAACTACACTAAGTCTGTCTGGTTTTTTTCTCCTGGCAACAGTTTTAAGCATCAGTGTGGCATCCATATTAAGTGTGAATTCCCTTGTGTAAATCCCATTAAGGTTAATAGAATTTTAGTTTTACTGCTTAATAAATTTCAAAGTGGATTAACTTTTGAGAAATATATAACCAGCCATAACGCACAGAACACAATCCCATATCAGCAGACACATACTGTAGCTGAGATATGGGAAGTGCTAATGGAGAGATGATGAAGCAGCTTTGTAAAGAAAATAGAACAGAATATGTTCAAGTTTGTAACAGCCAATATTTCGGTATTGTTTGTCTTCTATTGTTGCTTTTTTGTCCCTTCTACTCATTTTGAAATTACATTCTTCCACCTTCCGTGCTTCTGGACTTAAAATAATTATGAATGGTTTTCCAAGCTATTAGATCGAAATGCAATCTTATATACGTGGTAATCACTGGACCCATTGGGGCAATTGGACTTTGAGAGAGGTGGTACTCAACTGCATGTATTTTAAGAGGACCATAGAATCATAAAATCGTATTTTAAGAGGAACCTGTGACTTTACATGATATACAAAACACCGTACAAACTTAGTGAATTTGATATTGGTTTATAGTATTAAGTAGAGACTTCCTCTAAAATTACCGTATTTGTCTCTCACAAGCTTTCAGAGACCCGGGTCACTCCAGTTGCCTTTCTCCAGTTGCTGTTGCATTGGATTTCCCAACTTTAAAAGACACACTTAAGGTAGAGGAACCTTTTTTCATTGGAGGCAGGCAACACTCCTGAGCTTTTGGTCGCTGCTGCTCTGAAGTCAAGGTGAGGCTGTGTCTCCATGGGCTGGCAGCATTTTCCCTTACCCTCTGTGGGGCAATGCCATCCATGGGTGAGGGCTAGCCCTCTTTTCTCAACCACAAATGCAGCTAACAGAAGTAGACAAAAGGTCTACGCTTTCTAATGCTCACCCATCTCTGCTTTTCTGCTACAATTCTTTGCTTTTTCTGATTGTTCACATCCCTCTGGACATCTCACTTTTTATTTGTGTCGCTGGTGCGGTGAGTTGGGAAATCTGCCGATGGATAACTGCAGATTGCAGCCAAGGTTGTGAAACAGCAGACTATCTGATTATTAGTTATATTCAGGAGGCTGATCGAAAATGTCATTGTAGGTTTCCATATTTATTATCTCAGAGAATTCCAGAGTATGATTTTTTTTTTTCTTTACGTGCCAGCCCTGTAACTTTGCCTGTGATCTGAAAGTCAAGCTGTCATCTTTGCTTTTAATGAATTTTTTTGCAACAGAGACTTACGTTACAATATTGCTGCTAACTTGAGCCAGCGTAGGACTGAGGCTGTTTTTATAGCTCCATTGCTTCTGCAAAGAGCTGAAGTGAAAAAGGAAAGAAATAAAAAAGAAAAAAAATATTTTTTTTTTTAATAAAAATAAATAGTTTTTATTCTAAGTAGTTACAGGAACATCAGTGGCTCAAAAATGAAATAGCATGTCTTCATAGTAATTTTAATGACTATAATTGTACTTTTAATGTCTAATGGCAGTAAACAGGGAGGGTGACTTACGTGTCTCTAATGCACATAATATCTTAAAATTGAAAAGCAATTTAAATATGATTCATTCATGGTAACAGGAATTAGCTAGGAAGCTCAAGAGGGGTATCACTCAAGACTTCAGCCTTCTCATGGGAGGATCCAAACTGACCCTGTTTGCTTTACCTTCCAGTGCTCCAGGTCATGCTTCATTTCATCTTCAATTTCAGCAGTTTTCGGTGGCCAGCTACGCAAAATCTGGGTACCTGTATTTGTGATACTAGCTAAAAATGCTTTGACTTAAGAATCATTAGTAGTTCTTTGTTTTTCCTCTGTGACTAAAACTTGCGGTTGGATTTGCAGCCGACAGTGTGACAAAGTGGTACAATTCTGCCTTTATTCAGTTCGGGGTAACTTTGCCCTGGGTGAGTTAGGCTGCTGCTCCTCTGATACTGTTCAATCTAACATGTGTATTTGCTGCTGCACTTTTAGCACCAAGCCATACATATTTTTTTCCATAGCTTTTAAAAAAATAGTAGATAAGTAGAGGTTGTGAAAGTATTCAGTATTATCCTAACTCTCAAGATGAGGAAACTGAGGCAATCTGTTACAGCGCACTGCCACAGTCACCGAGTGTGTTCGAGGCATTGATCAAAAGCAATAGAGTTTCAGAAGTGGACATGTCAAAACCAATTCACTGAAATGGCCTGGTTTAGATCTGGTTTAGTTGTAAAGTGGCTGCCTCTGCTGTACAGCTTCATGTGTGAACACTACAAGTAATTTTTAGGTAGCGTGGATTTATCTCGGAGAGCTAGCTTATGGCAGTCTTTTGTTTGTCTGCTCTGTAAGTATCTTGAGAAGTAATTGTGAAGGATACTTTATGTGGTCAGTTTTTTGTTGGTTTGTCAACATGCGCATTCTTGGTTGGTTCGTGGGTTGTTTTTTTTTAATTAAATACTTCTGGTGTTGTTTCCCGTATTTCCCACTACCAGTCCTACTTCTTGCACATCTCAGTGCTGGTGAGACTTTGAGAAGCCACAAGTACTCTGTCCAACAAGGAGTGTTTTGGTGAGGCAGTCTCCATGTGCAAAATCCAAAGAGACCAACTGCACCATGCGGAGGAAGAAACCAATTTCACCCGACCCTCATTTGGACTGTTCTCTAAACTATCAAAAGTCCATTCGTTTTCTTTATTTGAGCAGAATAGGTGATAGTAAAGTTTAAATATGTGCATTATTTAAATCTTTATTTGGTAATGGATTATTTTATACAGTTGAGCTCTATGGATATGGGTCTATTTTCCACAGATCCTGCCAAGAGAGTTTCCATTCTGGGGCTTCCTGCTTATTTCTTCCAGCTGCTTCTCTTTCTTATCCCTTCTGTTGTTATTCTCCTCCTGTCTCCTTGTTTTCGCTACTGATGGAGAAGAGGCTTGGTTAGACTTTGAAATCATAATACAAATGTTCTTGGCAATTGTTTCTTTCTATATTCTTTATAATTATTCTCCAGCGATTCCAATTGCATTTTCCAGTTGGAGACCAACACTGAGGACTGCATTGCTCGCTCAGAATGCTAGAAGTGCAAATAATCTTTTAAGGGGATGCATAAGAAACATGTTTGACATCAAGATACATCAGGAGTAATACAGTGGCCAAAGTGGCGTTGGCTGCGTTGACCAGAATGATGCAGGAAGAACTCTTTAAATAAGTCTTCATTTCCTTCCTAGTCCCTAACCTACCCCACAAAGTCCGTCTGCATCACAAAGCCTCCTGCCAATCTTACCCTGCAAGTTCACCATCAGCAATCATGGGATCTGTGGGACCTGTTGACCTCAACCTTCTTCAGTGGTGTGGTGCTGGTTAAATGCATGAAATGGGATTATGCGTGCATGTGTCACAGAATCACATAGGGTTGGAAGGGACCTCTGGAGATCATCTAGTCCAATCCCCCTGCCAAAGCAGGGCCACCCAGAGCAGGTTGCACAGGAACGTGTCCAGGTGGGTTTGGAATGTCTCCAGAGAAGGAGACTCCACCACCTCCCTGGGCAGCCTCTTCCAGGGCTCTGCCACCCTCACAGGAAAGAAGTTTCTCCTCATGTTTAGGTGGAACTTCTTATGTTCAAGTTTGTGTCCATTTCCTCTTGTCCTGTCCCTGGGCACCACTGAAAAAAGACCGGCCCCATCCTCTTGACACCCTCCCCTGAAGTATTTATAAGCATTGATCAGATCCCCCCTCAGCCTTCTCCAGACTAAAAAGACCCAAGTCCCTCAGCCTCTCCTCGTAAGAGAGATGCTCCAGGGCCCTCATCACCTTTGTAGCCCTCTGCTGTCCCCTCTCCAGCAGTTCCCTGTCCTTCTGGAACTGGGGAGCCCAGAACTGGACCCAGTGCTCCAGATGGGGCCTCCCCAGGGCAGAGCACAGGGGCAGGATGACCTCCCTCCACCTGCTGGTCACACTCTTCCTGATGCCCCCCAGGATGCCATTGGCCTTCTTGGCCACAAGGGCACATTGTTGGCTTGTGGTCATCCTATTGTCCACCAGGACTCCTCGGTCTTTCTCCTCAGAGGTGCTCTCCAACAAGTCAGCCCCCACCCTGATGCTGTGTCAGCGTGCATCATTTGAATCCTCTATTGTATTAATGAAAGATAGCTTCAAAAGAAAAAAAAGAAATAGTTGGTTTACACCTGTGGGAGTTATGTGACTACCTGTGACTTCGATGGCATTCACCCTAGTCTTGTCAGAAGTGAATGGGTCCTCCTTCCTGCAAAAATAACAACTGGCGTGGAGGCAGCGAAGTGCTGTTTTCTCACATGTGCAAGTATCTGTGGAACGAAGTCCTTTCTTTGTTTGTTTGTTTGTTTGTTTGTCTCTATGTGTGTGTGTTTGTTTTCTCTCCTTTTGGAACATATTAGAAAGCATCCTGCTCTTGTTATTTCTTTTGAATAGTCTATTTTCTCTAGAAAGTAATATCCACATGGTAAACTCCTATTCATCAGAACTGTGCCAAATGTGTGCCATTTTAAAGCTAAATATATGTTATTTTATTTTACTTTAAAGCAAGCCAAAATACATACCAAGAACATAGCTCTGGATGGTGTCGGTCCTAATTTCAAATGAGTATTTGCTGCGTGAGGCACTTCTGTGCAACAAGCCGAGTTGGTAAGGGGCAACTTTGTGAATGCAGTACAGAAAGCAGTATTTCTTCCTCCTTTTACCGTGAAACTCACCTTTTAATTGTAAAAATATGTGTTTTTTCTTTTCTTGGCAAAGCATGACCTTGTATGCCTAATGCAGTCATACCCGGCTCCCTAGCGCTCCCCTTTCACTTGCATTTTAGGAGTGTTTCTCCAAGGGGGGGCAAAGATTACAAAAAAGTGTTGAGTTTGGGGGAAGTGAAGTGCTAGTAGTTAGGAGCTTCTGTGTCAGCTCATCTCCTTCTGTCGGTGTGACTGGCTGATGTACGGGAGTCCAGTTTGGGTCCTATTTTCCTTCCCTCTGGATGGGTGCTAATAAGTCTTCCCTCTTGTCATGTGCTGCTGATATTTTTCTTCCTTGGCTTGGTCAGGATGAGAAAAATTTTCCCCTGTTCCTCTACTTTACACCAAAACAAGGCCCCACTTCAGGCCAGAATAAGTAAAATAGGGAGATTCCTGGTGTTACAGGACCACATGGTAAATATCTCCCTTTTCCATTATTTTGCTTTATAAAATGTTAAAAACTGCTCTTTTTCTTTTTGTAAGGATTGCATTTTGCATATCTGGCTCAACTTGGCCTTTTCTAAAAAATAAAAAATGCTACTGAGCAACTGTGTTAGCAAATGCTGAAACGAAAAAACTCTATGTTATAGCACGGCCAAATTAAGGGTGTGTTATGAGGTTTATAAATTAAAAGAGAAAAGTTTTATAAAGAATTGAGAGCAAGCCAAAAAGCAGTAATTTCTCTTTGATCATATGGAGAACAGTTCTACATGGCCTGCAAACTCACTGACTTGGGGGAATCCAGTAATTAAAATTTGGAATAACTTAGCAATTTCACATCTTGGACACTTGAACTGAGCTTTGCTTGCAAATCCGACACAGTTCTGTAAACAGAGTCGAGTCATGCCACTGTGGCTAATAACTTCTTTATTTAGAATATGAGCTTGGTCTCCCTGAAACAGTCTGAAAATTCATCCTAGGTTTTCTGAATAGTCTCATCTGGGAAAAGGCATTTCTCAGTCTTCTCCTAAGAACGTGGAATTTGGGGGTTTTAGTGTTTAAATGTTATTGGCCTTTGCTGTCAAACTTCTAATTATCAAACTTCTGATAAACTAATTAATAAATGTTTATTTTTATTGCAGCATCTTCCCATCGAAAGTCAAAGAAAGCTGATTTTAGCTTTCAGCTGCATTAGCAACTTCCTCAATGAGAGAGTGGAAAAGAAAATCACCTCTCTGATGAGGATTTCTGGTGCCACCGCACCAGCTACTGAAAAGAAGCTGGCGAAGTCTTTAGAAATCAAGTTCCAGCGTGGAGACCCTTTTTTGTAAGTGAAGAATATTACATCTGAGAGTAGGCAGGTGACGGGACTCCTTCATGTTGGAGACCTCCTTAATGAGGACATAAAAATAAATGTGAAAATCCAGCAGGTTACATAATTTTAGGCCATTTTAAAAACAGGCATCAATTTGCATATCCTAGGGTGTATCAGTTTGCAATGTGCACAATGGATTCAAAGTTCAAAACACTAAGACACAGTCAATTGATAAGAAAAATGTAAAATTGTACCAAACGGTCACCTTCCTAGGACAACATATAAGGCAGTGGGTGACTTTTTAGGTCTTTTTTCTTTAACCTCTATAAGGGACAAATATTTATTCTGACAGTCTTGGAGAGGCAATATCCTTCAGTAAAAATTCAGTAAATATTTCAGAATTTGGGGCCTAAAAGAGGAAATGGCCCTTCTAATTTTCCTCAGGAGCTGCAGTGGTACCTCTGTCCCCGAAACCGGTATAGATCAGTTGCGCAACATGGAGGCAAGTATTGAGCACTGCAGACGGGGCTCGTTTCTTTTGTCCTGGAAGCAGGGCTGACAACTGATGCATGAAAATGGTGAAGGGGTAATATTGTCACAGTTTTCTTCCCCACTGCCACACAGGCACACCAGCAGCTGCTTCAGCATCCAGCCCAGCTGGAGGTGAGAGGCAACGGGGATGCTCTGAAATAGATGTGCTGCTCCGGGAGAAGTGTCTATCTGCTGCCAGCTGATGCCCTTTAGGAGTTTCCAACTGTCCATCCCCAGCTGTTCATCCCCCTCCTGCCAAAAACCAAGGTGCTTAAGCATCTGGCAGAAGGAAGTTGATCGATTATAATTTCTGAGATTAAAAATGACCGGCCAGTTTACCAGTTAACCACCCTCCTGCTGATTAGTTTGAAGGCATAAGTATGTTACATACGTACCACTGATGCTGCAACTTTGAGGGTAACCCGGCTGCAGATGAGAATTTGGAGAAGAGCTGAAGCATTTGCCACTGCTGCTGCATGGCTCCTGCCTGCTTTTTCTGAGTGGAAATAGTGGGGTAAGTGGAATGCTGCTTCTCTCCTTTCCTTCATCCTTTTCAATACAAAAGAAACAGTCTGAATAGATGCTACTGTGGGACAGGTACTCTAGCTCCATCCAGCTACTGGAAGGAGGGTATATGTATTCCCCTTTGCCTGTTTCAGTCTTTTAAAATATTTTAATTATTGTTTTTTATGTTATTTCTTTTTTTCCTATTATTTTCTATTATTAATGACAATTTTCTATTATTATATTTCTAAAATCCTTCTGCCATGCTCTTGACCTTGTAAATAATGCTTTCCAATAACGAGCACCCCAAGTAAAGTGACTGACATTAACCTGAGTAGTTTACTTTCCCTCATCCTCTCCAGATGGTGGGTCCATGTCCATTGTCTGTTACCGCTGCCAGACCTTTGGGTATGGTTCACCACGGGTTTCTCCGCTCCTCCACTCGCCATAGCGCCTAAGTGCAAAACCCCATCCGTTACGTTTACCCGAGCCAGCTGCAGCCCACAACAGGCTGGTCACCTCCCTCTGCCTTGTCAAGCTATGCTTGTTCCAGCATCCACTGCTTGAGGATCGGAAGGGAGGGTCCAGAGGGACCTGGACAGGCTGGATGGATGGGCCAAGGCCAATGGGATGAGGTTCAACAAGGCCAAGTGCCGGGTCCTGCCCTTGGGTCCCACCAACCCCCTGCAGCGCTACAGGCTGGGGGCAGAGTGGCTGGAGCTGCCCGGCAGAAAAGGCCCTGGGGGTGTTGGTGGACAGCCGGCTGAACAGGAGCCAGCAGTGTGCCCAGGTGGCCAAGGAGGCCACCAGCATCCTGGCCTGTGTCAGGAACAGCGTGGGGAGTAGGACTCGGGA
>VXAK01025578.1:31772-59626 GCA_013399435.1 Arenaria interpres | reverse complement strand
TTCAGAGTGGGATTCTTACCAGATTTCTTCATTTGTTAAAAACGATTTCTGAAGCTGTTTCCATCTATTAGCAGGTAAAATGAGCTAAATTCTTGGACCTCTATGAGATCGAGGTGACGTCAGCTTCTATTTCCTAAGGAAACGTAACAGGCAGGTCTAAGCACCACCCTAGTTAGAGAGCTTAAAATTCTAGCTCGTTTGTGCCCCTTGACCAAAAGTGGGATTGCATTTGTTTGAACTGTTTATTAGTTTCCCTGAGTCTTTATTTGTGAAATCGCCACCAAGCACCATATCCAGAGCAATATGCCAGACTGCTTTGTAATGGGTAATACGGAGTGAAGAAATGCGGTGCTCTGCAAGGGGGGTCACTTTGGAAAGAGCCGAAGCAGTTCGGGATGCTTCCTTGCCCCAAAGCCTGGTTTCGTTGGGGTCGAGGGATTGGAGCAAACCCAGAGATTTGCCTCTTCTTCTCCATGGTGGGAAGAAGAGCCATGGCGTGCTGAGCTGGGAAAACACAAGAAAATGGCAGCTGCCACCACTGCTACAATGGGCCTCTGCCTTCTGCTCTGTCTGCAGGCGTGTTCAAGTGCACTTAGCAGATATTTTTCATAGCTTTCTGCAGCATTTTCTTACACTGCTGTGTAGAAAAGCCACACATGAGAGATTCTTTTTTTTTTTTTTTTTAAATTATTATTAAATCTAAACATAAAAAGAAAATTTCACAAATCTGTTGGTCTGGCTGTTTCCCAGTCATATGTCATCTGAATTACATTACCGCAATATTCCAGACATTAAATTAAAGACAGTAGGAACAAGTATAGTTGACATCTGTGCAAAATTTAAAACTAAGGAACTTCCAGTGGTTTCTTTAATCCCAGCCAAATTATGGCTTTTACCACACTCTTCCGTCTATAATGCCAATTTTTTTTTTTATTTTTTTTTTTTCCCCCTCTCTCTCTCAAACACATTCACAAGATCACAACCATGCAGCTGCAAGGCATCCTGTGTTGTTCCTGTGTGGGCTGGCCGTGCCAGCAGTTGCACTAGGGAGCGTTTTTTGGTATCGCCAGGAATGCGCGGTGCCTAGGAGAGGTATTCTCTGGTGTGCCGGGCTTAGCTTTCATACCTTTTTTTTTTCTCAAGATAGGGATAAAATCAGTAAATTTCCTTGCTAGAAGCAGCACTGGAGCGTGGTATCCAGGGAGACTGTGCAACCTGCGTCCTTGGGGGTTCTCAAGACTTGCCTCGGCGCAGCCATGGCTGACCTGGGCGAGTGCTCCAGGCAGGGGCTTTCACTAGATCACCTCCAAGGTTCCCCTCCAGCAAACATTTTTAATAATCGCTGCTCTGTCACTGGGGAAACGGGCACTGGGCATTGCTAGTGGCAGAGCAATGATTGCTTCATTGTTACTGTGACTTGTGACTCCCTATCTATCCGCAGTGAGGTGGATGAGTTTTGCTTTTTCTCCTCTTAGGCTGAAAGATATGAATGGCTTCTAGTCAACGTGTCTACCGAGCGGTGGTACTGAGGTGTGGTTGAAGTGAACGAGCAGCCTTTCGTCCAGGACAACTACGTGCCCTGGTGAGTAGTGGCAGTGGAGAAAGCCACAGCTCAAGGCAAAGCCTGCTGCGGTCGGACTAATTAGAAGCTAAATGGCGTGCACACACTTATATGGGGGCGGGGGGAGAGGGAGAGAAAACCGACACAGCTACTTGGCTGAGGCTGGCACGCTCCTGCCCTAAATCAGTGGGGCAGGCAGAGGTGGCCCACTCTGGTCCTGGCAGGTTCCCCTTGACTCTTGCCCTTCAGTGCCTGCCACCATTTGAGCAACCTGGTCTGGTGGGAGGTGTCCCTGCCCAGGGCAGGGGGGTTGGAACTTGATGATCTTTAAGGTCCCTTCCAACTCTAACCTTTCTATGATTCTATGGTCCCTGGGGCTCCTTTCCGCAGCGTTCCCATGCCATGGGCTGGCCCAGATGGGAGCGAATCAGGATGCCTTGTGATTCCCTGCATCCACTTGTTTTCCGCTGTGTTTGTTCAGCTGTGGGTATATTTGGAAACACATTGGTGGTGGACGGGTTGCCTTGGCATTGCAGAAGGAAGAGTGGTAAAGCCACCGTGTTTTCCACATTATCTGATTGGTACCATTCTTCTTTCCTCTTAATAGAAACAATCCACCATGGCTTTGAGATTGCCTTAACCGCATAGGCCAGGGGAAAAAAAAAATGGAAAAATGTTCCATTTTGGTTTGATATGTTTAAACATAAATCGTTATTTTCTGCGGAGTTGATCAGGCAAAGGTAAATACAATGTTGTGTATTGCCTCAGAAGAAACATCATTTCTCCACCTTTAATACTTCCATCAAGAACTATTTTGGTGTGGAAAAGCTGGGATTTTGCGTGTTCTTTTCCCAAGGGAGAGAGAAGTAAAATAACTTGAGAAAACATTGATGTTTTCTACCACAATGAAATGAATACTTTGCATAGAAAAATATCTGAATGGTAGTAGGAATGAACTTTTCATTTTCCGTTCTAAATATCAGTTCAATATACTTCACCTTTTTGTTGTATTTGGAGACTCTGAGGTACAGAAATGAAAGCTGGGAGTATACTTACTTGTTTTTAAAATGTGAAGCCATATTCTGCTATGTGGGCTTAGAAGAGATAGCTAAAAAACCTGCATGTTGTAATGAGAGCAAAGGGGATCGTGTCTTAATTTTATTTTTACAGATCACCAGTGACCATTTGGTGTATCCCTTTGTGTTGTCCCTCCGAGTTCAAGGTTGTTAAGGTTGTACGATAATGGATAATTTTGAGGGAGAGTAGGATCTCCTCACGCTTCTGGGAAGACTTCTTTTTCCTGTGGGTTTGTTACCCCTCAGGTGCAAAAATTGAATTGGGAACTCAACTCTCCTTTTCAGGTTGCAAGGTAGGGTGGTTGGATATGGTCTCTGGGACAGGGAGGCGAGAACCACTCATGGAGGCCAAGCAGACCATGAGGAGAACCCTGGTGCACGGTGGCTGAAGTACCAGCCTCAATTCTTCACCACCTCCCCAGTCCCCCAATGTGTAGGTGGAACCAGGATGAGATACTGGTGCTCTGGCAACTGCCACATTGACAGAGCAGTGTATATGGTACCTCGTTTGTCAGGCAGAATGGACCCATCAATCCTCTTGCTCTCAGCTTGGGAAGGAAGGCATCAGACCTCCCGTCTCCTGGGCTTCAAGTAAAACGTGGGAATTAAAGCACATATAAGCCTCCACCATGTCTATTATTTGGGTTTTTTAGGTGCTGGCAACCTGCTCACAGCACCGCAAGGCAGAAATGTGAATTATGACCATTTCCTGCAACATCTTCGCTTTACGGTCCAGACCTCAACTTGAGTATCTACATGGGCCAAGTCGGTTTTAATGAAGTGTTTGGGGAATCTCCTGTGAGTAAGTCTGTGCATATGAGGGAGGAGGGAATGATATGTGAAGTTTTATTTGGATTTCCTTGTTCTTTTTCATTTACTTGCTGTTCAATTATGATTTTTAAACAGCTCCAAACAATGAGATTCAAATACAAAGTCCAACTGTTTTTAACATCAGCCAGATATCTGATATCTCCTTGGCAATCTGGTATCCAGAAATCAATGAATAAATTGCCATCATCCAGTGAATAAAATAGTCATCTGAATAAGCATGGCACAGATGTGCCCTTTCACTTCACTAACACGTACTGTATGCAGAATACCTTAAACATGATGCAACCTAATGCTTCATAATATATGTTGGTTTTTTTTGTGAAACAACATATGTCTTCAGTTGGGACTGTTTGAAGGTACTGCTATAAACTTGGTGGCTATTATTATGTCTGTTGCAGTTGGCCAGTCGTTCTAGAAAACATTTTTTCCCTGCTAGTAGAAAAGATCACTTTAATATAAATTAGCTCAATAAAAATATTTATTAAAACAACAGTCAACAATCTGCTCCTCCTAGCATGCATCTTGTATGGTACTAGGAGTGAAAGCACATATTATCATGATACTAAAAAGAAAACTACTGAAATAAAAAGATTTATAAAAGAATAACAGTAAACAATCTGCTCAATCAGGCACCCTAACTACTTAGGTGTGTAATTATAGAGATGACACAATGTTTATGCAAGTGTCTTAAGAATAACAATAAAGTGCAATGTGTATTCTACCAAGGAAGATTTACGTAAATGAATATGCTCTAAGCACAGCAGGGCTACTCACATGACAAGAGAGGAGTAAACAGGGAGAGGCATTCCCTAATGCACAGGCAAAAGGGCAGAAAGGCAAGACTACGGAAGATGAGGTTTCATCGGTGGCCGACAGGTTAGTGCTCCTTCTCATTTTCCTTCTGCTGGGTTTCAAGTATTTGTGCGGAAGGGGTGGGCAGTGTAAAGAGAGCCTAAAGCTGTGACACTCAAGGCTCTCCACTGTGCCAGGTGAATAAGAAGTTGAAAAGCCAGGAGGATGCCTGTTTGCATTGACTGCTCGTGTGTGTCTCGCTTTTTCGCTGTCTCTGTTTCCGCTTTTTGTATCTCATTTCCTCCTGGTCCAAGAAAGCCATCTAACCTCTATGCCTTACTTCTAGATATCTCTCCTCATCACTCAACTTATAGAGAAAATTCATCCTCTTTGCATCAAATTCTTACTCTTTATAGCCCTTTTTCATCTCTAATCTTCCCACTGTGACAGGAGAATGTGCCCTGCAGCAGTGCCTTACGATGCCAGAATAAGCAGCTTCTGGCTGGATGAGCAAAAGAGTATTTAAAAGGCAATTTTAAATGCACAAGTTCTGACCGCATAGTCATCGCTGGCCTCAAAAAAAGAAGGGAAAGGCCTCTCTGTAGCTTGACCTGCAGTTTCCCTTCTGCAGCCTCTAAAATAGTACAGAATAGAAAACACTGCTGGTTTAAAGGGGTGGCCTTCTGCAGCTATTCTGTGCAAGAGTTCATGACAGCCGAGCGTCCATCCATGAGGCATTGGGTCCTCACCATTTGTGACCAGACTCTTTTCTGTGGCATTTTGGCAGGTCTGAAGCTGGCCAACTGCTGTGATACAGTAGTCAAAATAGTTTGTCATGGTATTTAAGTTGCATCAGTAGCCTGCTCCCAGTCCAGTTACTTCCCTGCAGTTCTATGACCTGTCTGATTTGGTGTCTGTGGTGTTTTCACAGGTGAAAAGCCACTCTCTAAAGATGCTAGTCGGTAGGATGCAGGAGAAACAGCACATCCCTCCAAGGCTTTGGGTGCACCCTACTTGTAACCAACTCTACCTGCTAGTAGACATTACCTTACACCCTCATCCTGGGATGGCCCGAGGTGACCTCCTAGCAGTGCTAGTAAAACTTAATTGGGTTGCCTAAAGGGTGCACAAAGTTTTTGGCCACTTTTGCCATAGGTGGAAGTGGAAGATGGGATCTAAGGTGAGTTATCTGAAGGCTTGGGTTCAATGCATCTTCTACAGTGGCATGGTAAGACAAATAGGCAGCAGCAATTGCCGCTGTGGGGAACGGTGCTTTTCTTCTTCTGTAGCCAGTTAGTCCCTTCCAGGTACTTCTCAAATTTGACCCATAATGTTCTGCAGATCACAATTGTTTTGAGGTTTTCTGGTTTTTTGGTTATTGTATTGAAAAACCAGCATTCCTGTGCGGGGACAGGGCTGGGTGCGCACCAAAAATGAATGAGATCCAGCAAATCAGCCGGTGGTTTGACATTCAGAGACACTCCCCCTACCAGCAAAGGTATCCCCAAAAAGCAACAGAGTATGCATCACACTTTTAGATCCTTGGTTTCAGGATGTCACATCTTAATTGTAGGGTCACACCCCTTCTGTTTCTGGGCAGCTTGCTCTGGGGCCGTGATTACCTCCAAAGCAGGCTTGACATGGAGTGCTGATCCCCAGGCTTTGACCAGGGGAGAAAGGCTTTCAAAGCCAGCTGTGTTTGCATTTAGGAGCTACAGATGAGCAGCGCAGAGGTCTGCATGAAGGTGCTAATCCAGCTGGGGAGCTCAGTGAGCCTTGGGGTGGTGTGACCCTGCAGCCGTTGCCAGCTCCTCCTGGGCTGCGATGCTCGGGGAGCCCCTGGGTCCCCAACCTCCATCCGGCCAAGCTGTGAGTCCCCCCCAAGTGAACTGTGGGAAAGCTAAATGACTTTTTGGGGCACTTAAGGAGACTGTGGAAAAATGTTGGAGGGCTGTCAGCACTTGCATGATTTAGCCTAAATCCTCTCAGCAGAGCGAACGTTCACCAGTCTGAGGGGAAATCTCGCCTGTAGCTGTGCGCAAGCCAACTAACTTAGTCTGAAAGGACCAAATTAACCTTGGATAAGAGGTTTTTGTGCATGGATGGTTAGTGGATTAAAGGAGAGGTCTAAGTGAAAGCCCGAGCCAAGCGAGGGGAAGGAGCAGCCTTGGCCATGTGTCTGCTCAGCCCGGTCCCGCTCCCCTCCCACCATGTGCTGCTGGCCTTGGGAGGGCTACAAGTGGCCCCGGGGCCACCCAGCCTCCCCTTCTCATACGCCTTTTAGGGCTGCTGGCAAAGCTCTACACACAGCTTGGGCCACAATTTAAAATCTGTTTACTGAGAGCTGGTAACTGGTTTTTGTGGGTTTTTGTTTGGTTTTTTTTTTTAAGACCCACACGCTCTCACTCGAAGGCACATAAGGGACCTCCTGGTGCTCCCCGGCACGTGGCCACCTTGGCTGCACCCTGCCAGGTGCCTGCTGCAGGCACAAGTGCCCAGCTGTGTTTTGGAGAGCAAGTGTGGGGAAAAAGGGTGGACGTTTGGTAGGAGAAGGTGGATCTTGTGTGCGATCACCCTTATCACACCTCGTTTTAAAAAAACGTAGTACCTTGGAAAGCAAATACTGGGTGTTGCTTTTGGTAGGGAGGAAAAAAAATACATCTTGAATTTGATCTATCNTGGGAGGACATGGTTTAGTGATGTTTTTTTGTCAGAGTTAGGTTGATGGTTGGTCTAGATGATCTTGAAGGTCCCTTCCAACCTAGATGATTCTGTGATTCTAATGGGTTCAGTCCCTTACCTCTTAGGTGGGAACCGGCTGGTCCACATCAGAAAGTTCTGCATCGTCAAGCTGAGCGCCAGCAATCACTTCATCTTTTCCAGCTTGAAAGACTTGGATGTCCGTCAGGCAGCGGCTCCCCAGCTCCAGCAGGGATGGCAGCACTGGGAGTTCACGTGTGCAGTAACCCTGTTTGGACGTCGCCTGCTCTCGGGGAGCAGCGGGACTAGCGTGGGACCCACATCGCTGTCTATGGCCTGGGTGGTGTGTTCCAGCCATACTGCACTCACCGCAGGGAGAACGAAACATGGTTTATGGCAGCTGGTGGCATTTGCAGGATGTAGAGCATCTGCTCTGCGTTGGCTCCATGCTGATACAGGGTCAGCCGTTGCCTGACGCGTTGAGATAAGACCATTCCTTGTCAAGATGCTTCCAGGCTACTGAGAACGTGAAATCAAAGGCTGTCTAGAAACACTGCTCAGCGCTGTTAGCGTCTTGGAAAACACCACCCACAGAAAAAGGACAACAGCCAGCGAGCGTGTTCAGTACCGGAATTACAGGCAGGACAGGTAGGTCTTTAAGTATCAAAATAACCTTGAAGCTGCCTTAAATCATTTCTTTCACGGTTCCTTTTGTGTACCTAGGGAAAAGAGGGAGTAGCTGGCTTGCTGTTGTACTGCGTTCTCTCCTGCAGCGCCAGAATGGTCTACTTGCAGCCAAAGTCATGCAGTAACTGCCTCAGATGTCTTTCGAGTTGAAATTCGGGTCCAGCCTGCTGTGTAATGAGCAAAGATCAGGGAATCACAAAGATGCTCATGACCATTTTTTGATTCTCTGAAATTTGACTGGAGACTGAATGGATTAGACCAGGATCTCCAGTCTGCCCTGATTATTACACTAAAAATATTTTACTGTAACTTTACAGATGGCAAGCTTGACATAATATCCACCCCATTGTATCTAAGTTTTAAGTTGTCCTTATAAGCAAACCTGTTATTTGCCATACTATAGAACTAGAGCAATGCAAAGACTTTTACAGCGATTACATTGATCTTATATATCAAGCAGCAACATGAAATGAATATAAAAGTACATGTATTTATGTTTTTTAACCAGCAGCTGGAGTTAATAATAACTGAAATTTGGTCTTAATTATAACTAAAGCTGAGGCTATTCATTTTTATGTTTAGGACAAACCCCCTGAGGTTTCTGTGAGCAGGATTTTATAGCTAGAGACAAGAAAATTCACCACTGCTGGAAGCATAGTTATTTCTACCAAGTCGGTTAGAGAAGAAAAATAATCACCTTGCAGGAACACGCCAAGATAAACCCAAAAGGTAGGATTACGTTAGTCACGGTAGATCTTCTGTCTCCTAACTCCTATATATTGCAGATAGTAGGAATCACTGGGAAGAGTTTAAACGTGCAGAGGGAGAGAGGAAATACAAAATAAATGGTTACGGTGCCTTTGTTTTTCAATACCTGCCGAGAGTTACAACTAGCATCAAACACATCCAGCAAATGGATGAACTAATTCCTGAGAGCTGGAATTTCACTAGCCTGGGTTTGAGCTGGCTAAGGAAACAGTTTTCCCATCCCAGTGGCCGCGCTGTCATTTTCTGCTTCTCAGGTGGAAGAGGCTCCTGTAGTCAGACTCTTCCCCTCTGGCCAAAGTTACACACTGGACAGGAGAGATCATGCAGGTTAAAATTCAGTGGAAAATACTCGTGAAGCATTTTGGTTTCGTTGAAAAAGCATTCTTTTCCTTCAGGAGAGGAAAACACGACCCCCACCCTGTCATAGCTCCGTTTTGCATGCAAGCTGACACAGTTCCCCCCAACAATAGCTCTATTCTGTATGCAAGCGTACGCACATTTCCCTTTGTTATTGTTTGCAGAGTACTTTGAGTAGGAAATGGCATTTGGTGGTAAGCAGCGTTAGGGCAGCTCGGTGGCAGCTTATTTGCCTGCTGCCCTGTGTGCCCCACCAGCCCCTGAGACACTCTCTGCTGCTGTGAAGCAGCACTTCTCTTTGTTGCCTCCCTGCCTCGTGGTTTCTTGGTGTGTGCAATATGGCTTGTAAACTATGCTTTAATCTGCACTGAGACGTGGTCTCAGCCATCCTGGTGACGAGAACAATTAGTCCGACCTGCCCTATGAGCCTGTCCCTGCCTCTTCGGCTGCCGCCCTGTAGGCATTCTTTATCTTAGATAGAGGAAGGACAAAAGCCAAGCGCTGAAACAGAAAACATGGTATGAATATGTGTGAACAAATGACATGAATATGCTTCTGAAGCCCAGATACCCTGCTTTTACACTATTTCCACTGTCAGAGATCTCTCACGAATGTTTGTCATTGGAAAGAGTGCACAGGAAGGAGGGTCATAGGTAGGTGTCCAGGTAGGTAGATACGCAGGTAGACAGACAGAAAGCTACCTAAAGGAAAAAATGTGGAAGGCTTTTGTTTGAACTGCACTGAGCGTTATTTCCTGGAGACTTTAACAATGGAGTCGAAAGACCTTGAGTCTAGCAGGTAACCCTAGTCTGCCAAGGTTTGATGATGGAGAAGCAAACAAAAACATCATTCATAAAACATGTCCCCAGTACGTGTACTACAACCGGCTGGGTCAGCTGGCAGTGTGGGAAGAACCAGCTGACAAGAGCTGGGAAGTCAGAGCAGCTGTGCTCTAACCCCCATTACTATTTATTATTTATTCATTTTTTTTCTGCTTAAGCTGGGACATGCAGACTCACACAAATTTGCATTGCCTTCTAGAGTAGGTTTGAACAGAGAAAATGGGTGTCTGTCAGTGGGTTTACCTCATGGGAGAGCACTCGCCGTAATGAACAAGGGGTTGTGTGTCAGGACTTAAGAGCATTTGCTAAATTCAGAGCCATCTAAAGGATGGGCTCCCAGGAAAGGGCATGTGTAGCCCAGGGTCCTACAAAGCATGGGGCGTATTGCCAGCGCGTTGATCTTGCTTGCCTACAGCCATCCCTGGGGGTAGGTCCCCTGGAGCCAGCCTCGCTAACTGTCATGCTGCCAGGACGCAAACTTAAACACCCAACAGAATAACCTACCTCAGCAAGAGGACTTTCTTTGCCCATCAGTTGCTGGACTCAGATTTCTGACTGCGCATGGTTCCTCCTCATGCTGCCAGCCAACACTGCTTTTGGTTGGTTGGTTGGTTGGTTGGTTGGGTTTTTTTGCAAAAAATCGTGATTTATTTTTTTTCTCTCTGTCCCGCAAGTGGCATGATGTGAGCCTTCTCTGAAGCACAAAGCACATAGCTGCAGTTAGCTTGGGAATAAACATGCTCTGGAGTACAAAAGGCTGGGCTCTGCACTAAACCACAGCAACGTGGCTTCTGTTTCGGAGCTGTCTCACATCTGTCCAAAGAGAAGCACAGGCAGCTGGAGTTCACATCTGCCTGGAAAAATAGCATGTAGATATACCCATATGTACGCTGGCAAGTCTTTTAAGCATAGATGAAGGCTATGAGAGATAAAAGGGCACCCATTTCACGCTAACTTCAGCTAGAGAAGATTGGTGTTGATGATCTTTTACCTAGCTACGGAGGTAAGGATTTAGGTCTGTCATCTTGCTCAGGAATGGGAGTTTGATGCTGAAAGATGGACTTAAATGGTGCATTCCGAATAGTTTGGTTTTGGTTTTTTTGGGTGTGTTGGTCGAACTGTTTAAAGGAGGGAAGAAATGCTGTTTTCCTGAATTGGCCACCATTGTGCATGGCTATTTCTCAAGATAAGACAGGCTTAGGTTGAGTTCCCAGGCCTTGGATAGACTAACTTTTAATTTATTCAGCCCTTTTTCCCAGGTTAGTTTACTTAAATGTCAGTGCCAGGCTAGCAGCTCTATGGTAGAGGGAGAGCTGAACCCATGGGGTCTGAGAAAGCTTCCTGAAGGTCTGTACCTTAACCAGCCATGCAAGTTACGTCTCCACAACTGCAATTTGTGGCAAAACCCAACACTGCTGAGAATCAGTGACATAGTAGCGGTTCACTACGGGCTGAGTGGCCTAATAGTCCGGCCTCAGCATCAGCCAGGAAGAATTTCTTTCACGTTTCTTACTCAAACTTCAGCTGCTTCTATTTGTGCTTAAGTTTCCATCTCTCTGTTTTTGTAAGTGAGCTATGAAGTAGAAACCGTAGATCCTGCAAGTATTTCAGCCATGAATTACTGCCATTCTGTTGCTGGGCTTCATTTTTTGTGCCGCTTCGACTCAGTGTTGTTGTCCCTGGTAAAGCAAATGATGATACTGAGCAATGTCTTTTCAATTTTGTCTACTTCTAAATGAACTCTAGTTTTATTTCTCAGCATAATGCAGGCCCTACATCTAGTTTACTTATGATTTATATTCTGTTCAAAGATATGAGCCTTCATGAAGCCTCCTAGCTAATAATTAATAAAGCTCATTTAAAGTCATTAATCTATTGTTCTGTGCGATCTTTCCAGAACACGTTCAAAATGTCTGATGCAATGTTTATTCTCAGCCCTTTTAATGCAAGTCTTCTCTGTAACGGCCTGACTTTATTTTCCATTTGCATCACCTCAAATGGTTGTCTATACAAGCCTAATGGTTTGCAGTAACCCTTCAAAAATTAGATACGCGAGGTGAACCCATTTAAGATAATTTTTTACAAAAGTCTAGTATTCCACCCTAGCACCATAGCATATTTTCTGAACAGAAAGCCAAGTGCACTAAATGTATCAGCATTACGATAGCCCAAACCCATTTACTGTGGTATTGAGGACTGACACACAAATGACCCTGGGCCTCAGTACATGGAAATTACTTGTAATTATTCTATATTTTCCAACCCTCAACCTGTTCATCTCATAACTCTTTGGTAGAGACTCCTTTGAGCTGGCTCTAGCATTATCAGGGGAAATTCTGAGATCTCTGTTGGAGCTCTCCAATTTGCAGCTGAGTAGCTGACCCATTTTTGTTTAGGGCAATGTGTCTTTGGTTATAAAATCATCATTCTTTATAAGCTGCTTGCAGGGGGACAAATGGATGTATTTTTTACTCTATGTGACATTTTTAAACTGATAGACAGACACTATTTGCCCAGCGATTTTTAATCCCCATTTCATGAAAAATGAAGGTCTTTGGCCTAGAATTTCAATTTGATTTATATTCACAATTTCTCTCAACGTGTTTCAGCCTAGCTGATATCAAAACATGAACATTAGTTTTAATCATTACCAAAGGTTTCTGTGTGATTTAATAGTGAGAGAAGATGCGTGTTTTCCTCATCATTTTTTAATTTCTCATAAACTAAATATCAAATTCACTAACTTTCATCCAAAATCAATTACTTTGAAAACCTGTAGGAAAGGAGACCTTGAAAGAATATCCTACCATAATTTCTGTCACTCTATCCAATCTTGGTGCCGTCTCTCGTTATTTAGAATCATTACTATACCTTAAAAGCAGCAATTTTGTGCAGTAAAATGGCACCGCACTGCTCAATCAATCTGCTCTATCTGCTAGGTAGGAGTCCTCTGAATTTTTTTTGCATGTTCTACTGATGTTTTTTTGTGTGTATTAAAACTAGTGAGTCGATAGAGCTGTGAAAGTATGAATATTTCTCTATTCCAACTCATCAGAAAATAATGCTTTTTCTCTTCTGAGGCCAGGATCTTTAAGAGTGGACAGAATGCAAATCAGAAGTGAAAAGGATTTGGTTCCCACTTGCCAAGGGGAGGTTCCCATCTGTTCCCACTGAAGTGTGTGGGGATTTTTGCTATTGACTCTCTCGAGAAAACGGTCAGACCTTAATTTGAGGGAGGAGAGAGCACTTAGCTGCTTTGTATTGTTATCTAAAACAAAAATGCTTCAGCTAAATAGGCTTGTACCCATCTGAAGAAGCTTATAGCCCACGGAAGCCAAATCTAACTTGTCCAGGCCTTTTCCATTCAATATACATCTTGCTAAGAGAAGAATATTCAAAACTTTCCCAGGTCATCAAGGCTGTGGTTATTCCTACCACCAGCCTGAGGAATTTCCTGCCAAAGAGGCAACCAAACATAACCTCACCTTCATCTTTTGCCACCAATCTACGTGAGCAACGTTTGTTTGATAAAGAGACTACATTCTGATCTGATCTCTTGGGCAGTATTTTTTTCCAGTAGTTTTTCTAGTTCAATCAGTCTGAACAGTCACATATTTACGCTGAAGTGTTTCTTTTGTTACCTTCAGGACACAACTGGGGGCTCTAATTCCAGCTCAGGGTGAGATGGGGTGCGTGATACACCAGTTTTCCAGATTTTTACAGCTGCTGAGTACAAAATTGTACCGGTTGTCTTCCAGCCTGCTCCCAGAGCAAGGTAATTGCAATATTTATTTTCAATGAGCAGTTTTCTATTTTTCCCTTCAAGTCAGTCTAGTCCCTCTTATTCCCTTCTCTTTTTGCCCTTGCAGTGGATAACATGTAATGTGAAGGCTGTGTTCAACACCAGACTTTTGCTGTTCAGGGAAGTGAGCATTGGGCTCAATGTATAAAACAAAACCATAAAGTATCCCTAATAAATTAGGTTATGAACAATGGAAATAAAGAAATATTGCAAGAGGAGATAAAAATAAAAAAAAGAAATAGAAAAGAAGAAACCTTTTGAAGCATAGACCATATTCATAACATCTAACTCACTCTAAGAGCTCACAAAGGAACTTTTCTGGTTGGTAGACAAATGTGCATGCACAGAGTTCCCTATTCCACCTAGTCCCAACAAATCTTCTCAAGAGTATCTGTAGCTGTCTTATTAAAGTTAAAAGTCCTGTCTAGGAGTATGCTGGTGTGGGAAATTATCAGCTGGTGTTAGAGCAGCCATGGTCTTCACTGACTAACCAGACTTCCAGAGGACATCTCTTGTGTTTCTCATACATATCTTTGGTTTCAGAGCCCCAGCTGGTTGGGACACACTGAAATGTTCATTTGTATACAAGTATAACACATATGTACATTGTTATCAGCCAGCCTTTTTTGAGAGACCATCCCACATCAAATTGCTCATCATTTTGTAAGAATTTGAAGTTCTAGTTCTCGGTGAACACATCGGGTTGGTCATGCAACGTAACTTGCAGCTCAGCTGCTGATAGGGGATGTAAAGCTGCATGAAAATCACGATAGGAAGATTTGTGGAGTTACTGTCTTGACTTTTTAAAGAGCAGATAGTTTTGTCTTGCTTTGGTCACTACTTTCTGAGATAAACTATTGAAATTCAATGGAGTGTTGTTAGTTGAACCAGCTGAGGATGCTGCCTTCTATTTGCTCTTACAGCTCCTGAAGGATGTGTGATTCAAATTCCATTGGGATTGCTCTTTTGTCTTTGCAGTCAAAAATGTCTCTATTTTTTCTTCTACTTTTCCCAGAGCAACGTAAGGGCTCTGTGCTAATGTGTGCTGCAAAAGTGTGTTTCAATAAAGTAGATTGTAACTATCCATTTCAATAACTTTGATTTATTTCAGCTACAGTTCCAACATCTTTAATTGTATTTTCTAGTACTGTTCATAGGAGCTTGTTTGCAAAGAAGTAAGCTGATATTGCAAACTCTCTTGTAAGAACTGACGTTTCTTGTGTATTTATACAAAAATAAGCCAAATAACTAGCAAGTTCTGAAGCAATAGCTATGGGGCAAAAGCTATAGTATGTTAAATCACCCAGCAAGAACAACAAACTGCCACAGTTAACAGTCTTACATATACACAGCCTGTAGATTGCTCAGAAAAAGCTATTCATCAGAAAAAAGAACATATCTACACAAATATAGTTTGTAATCAGTTAAAGATGTGAGGAGTTATATCTGTAAAAGGACTCGTTTGCTGAAATATAGAGGCAGCTGGAGCAGACACACTGAATGGAATAGATCTGTGTTAAACACCTTGTCTCTGAGTGGTTGCTGAGCACCACATGGTACCAGGAATAAAAATAGCCTAAGTAAAGGAATGGAAAACTAAATCTCTATTAGAGCCAAAAGTCTCCGGAAATGTGGAAGACAACTGGAGGCAATTCAGTAGGCACTTTGCTCTGTGTTTGTAAGCAAGCAGTGCCAGTAGAAATGAAGACATTCAGAAGGTAGCCTTGTTTTTGACAGCAGCTGGTTCTGAGAAGCGTGTTGCAGTTAATAATCTTCTGTTAAGCAGAGCAGAGGCTAACTGTGAAGTGGCTGTACAGAAATGTGAGGAACCCTGAATTCCATGTAAAAATGAAACATATGTGTGATGCTGGTTCAGAGTAAGCAGAGTCTTGCACCTTTGAGGGCTAAATAAAAGGATATTGGGTCCTCATAGGAGCTGGGAAGAAAATTCAGAGAAACTACAGGAAAATACAGAGTGAAGCTGAACAAAGCTCTTATAAGGTGCTGGTTAATGCATGTCGGTGAGAAGGAAGTCACTTTGCACAGTCTACGTTGTGAATGAACTCCACAGTTCTTTGACACTGCAGGTCTGATTTGGTACACGGAAATGTCACCAAAATCCCAAGTCCTTAAGGTAAAAAAAGGATGCAGAGCTCTATCTTGGATCAAACCAAGGACAGCGCAGCAGCTTGCTGGTGTTTGGACAACCACCACTTAAAAAACGGCGTCAAGAAAAAGAAATACCTATCCAAAAAGGGACTGGGTTGCACCATGTTTTTAATTGATGGCAGACATCCCCAGAGCGTGGCCAGCGCGGGCAAAGGATGACAAGTGTGCCTCTAGCTCAGATGAACTCCACGCGGCAGCAACAAATAATACTCTGCCAAAATGGGAAGACTGTCAACCTGAAAGCAAATATGACAGCTATTATTTCAAAGCTGCACAATGACACATAAACCACTGTTCCCAGAAACTCTATTAAAAGAGCTTAAAGGAAAGCCTCAAAAATACAAGATAAACTGATGAAGAGTGTTATTTACACATCAGCTAAAGAAATATTTGAGGTAAAGCCACAGTTAAACAGCAACACGGGTATGAATGCAACTTCTGGAGTTAGAAGAATGCCAGGTCTTTTATCTTATCCAGGGGTATGATCCTGAAGTGACAGAAGCCAAAATAAGCAAGGATATCTTTAGAACATCTCAGAGGGGAGTCCTTTTGCTCCTGCCAGGCTGCTACAGAGCTGACAGGGCCCTCTCCCTTCTGTAGCAGTGCTGTGTGCGTTACCCTGCTGCACTTTGAGGCTGCCACACCAGAGGGATGCGGGCGGTATGACGTGGTGCCATCAAAACAAATGGCCTGCTGCTTCTCGGTGTTAGTCCTCACGGAGCAGAGGAGACATGCAAGTTCAGGCATCAGTAACGTCGTGGGTGAACTGGGCATGGTGGTTAAGATAGTTCAGCGGACAGGCTGGAAGTTCCTGGGATGTCGTGTTACCTGGACACTGCGGCTCTGGGGAACAACTGCGTGGCATCTGGGCTCTTTGTTGGGAGACGTGTGCTCGGCACTGCCCGGGCGATACCTGGTGCACAGGGGAAACAGGGAAGGTCCTTGCTGCAGAGTGGTGACTGCAGAGGGAGCTTGAAGTCATACAATTAACTTCTTCTGTTCTTCTACTCAGTATTTTCCTGTAGCCAGAGCTGGGAATTTAGAAAGATGATCTCTTACGCAATAAAGCAGAGCAGTGACTGAAGTTCCTCTGCCTGACTTGGACAGTAAAGCCAACGGGAAGAAGTCCACCTTTTTCTTTTTGCCTCCGATGTGAAATACTGTCGTGAAAATACGTTGGAAATTTTGTGTCTTCATCAACAACTGGGAAGTAGAAGACCAACTTTCTTTTTTCAGTTACGAGTTCTGGTTTTCCACCCTTTTGAAAAAAAAGACAGTTCTTTTTGGCTACAGAAGAATTGCGAGAGAAATCATTAGCAGAGTTTTCTACTTAGCTCAAATGTCATTTTTCAAGCAGCTCTACCCTTTTCAGCTTTCTTCTGATGGTGGTGTTAGACTAGGCAATTTGTGAAATTTGGTACCTGTTATCGTTTGTTAGAGGAATTGCACTGAGATGTTGTATTTGTCCAACAAATCCATTTCCTCTTTTAATTAGGACTGATGTACAAGTTGCACCCTGGTGTTGAATCAGTCTCCAGCCGGATCTGAACTTTTTGCAGTTGATTACAATGATTGCAATTCTGTGGCTGGGTCCTCCAGCGGAACTTCCCTGCTTTAAAGAGAGTGGCAGTAGTTGGTTGGGACAGAGCAGGCAGCTGAGTGGATGTTTAGTAAAAATTATGTCTAATGTAACAGAACGGATGGACGTCATTTCCTTTTGAAGAACATGTTCTCTGGAAGGTGCTGCTCCAGCAGAGCACAGCTGATAGAATGCTCTGGATGGCATAAAGGGCTTTAAGAAATGGCTGGAAGCTTTCCCTTTGAAGTCCCACCTAATTTTGCGGCTGAGGGGAGAAAGGTATGGTGCATGTTGGCGCTGAGGAGGGTGAGGTGGGTGGCTCTCACCAAATGCAGTGGCCACTGTGCCCAGATATTGATTTTGCCTTCAGAAGAAGTGTGAATAAAACCAATTATTGTATATTGCTAGCAATTTTTCTTGTATGAAACAGAGGTCATACTTGACTCTAAAAGGCAAAGATTTGGGCATGATAATTTAGTAACATAACTGAACGTTAGGATCAGGTATTTAATCACATAGGAGTAGCTGCATACCTCATTGACTACGAAAACGCTCCCTGCATGCTTTTTGGAGTATGCCACATATTGCAAAGCATATATTATCCTGTAAATATTAATGGTAAGTAATTTAAGACCAGTAGTTGTCTTCTTTCAGAACAACTCAGATGTGATGGTTGTGTTTCTGCCTTGTTGGATTTGCTCTTTTGGGGTCATTTAGTCAATCCTGGCTTGCTAGATGAGGAAACTCTTGAACAAATACAGTTCACTTTGTTCATTTAGATATACCCTCATAGAAGCCATTAATTGCCCAATGAGCCCAATGAACAATTAATGGTTTCTGTGGATAATACATCAAAGCGGTTATATATGAAACTTCTAAGTGAAAGTATAAAGTTTAAAGAATATACACAGGAGCCAGGTGTTCTGATTTCTGTATCCAGCTTTTCCACTGACTTGAAGTAACTCTAAGAGTTATGGTCCTGAAGCCCAAGTCTAGCAGAGGGCTGCAGAGCATTGCCCCTCAGCATGGACAACCTGAGGAGCTGTGTACAGCATGCTAATAAGATGTATGAAGGGGAAGCCTTAAATACCAACAGTTTTGGGGACATCAGTGGTTTATTTTATACTTTACAGAGGTTCCTTATATCCCTTGGGTTTCAAGAAGTGAGACAACAACTACAACCAAAAGAACTCAAAGAGCTCAAGGGAAGTTCTTTTGGTTGCGTGAGGTTAGGAGGCAGTACAAGAGCTGAGGTGTGTAACGGTCCTGCAGTCCAGGATTTATGTCAACAGTGGAAGAGCCAGCTTCCAGGAGGTGTGCAATGCTTCCCCAGGAGCATCTTGTTTGGGTGCTGTGGGCCATGCACGAACATTTCATGGAGTGGGACTAGAAAGGGGGACACCTCCACTACAAGCTCGCTGCCTGAAGTGGGGCGCTACCAAGCCATGACCCTCCCTTTCTTCCTTTTCAATCCCATGCATCTTAAGATGCACAGGGCATCCCAGCTTTGGTGGTACCTACCCCAATGAACTCAAGGCTTGCTCTCACAGGGAGACAATGCTGGGCCTTTGGCTTTCTCAGGCCAAGGAGGGAGCTGCATCCAGAGCTCCTCCTTCCTCCCTGAACTTTCCAAACACCAGCAGCCGGTGTGTTGGAGACAGGCAGAGCAGCCATGCCGTTTTGCCTATGTCATTGCTGGGACCACCCTGGTAACACTTTCCTATCACGGAGAATTTGTCAGGGATGTGGAGGAGGGAAGGTGTAGCCTTGGGTCTCTGCTGGGGCTTGGACCGGAGTGAGGTGCTGTGGCAAGAAGAGCTTTCTCAGAGGGGCTGCTTGAGGAGGTGTCTTGGGCACAGTTAAGCAAAAAATCCAGTTTGGCGATTCACAGCATAAAATAGCGACTGAGCAAGAGTATTTAGGACCCTGCTTTTCAGTCACTTCTGCAATACTTATGTCCCTTCTTGGATTCAGATCTTAATCTTGGTTACTCAGTTTTGCCATCTGTTGGAATGGAATAACAATTCCTTTACATATAGGCTTTATAGGAAGAAACCTATGGAGTTTAATATATAATCTTTCAATCTGGTTTAATTAATTCAGAAGGAATGATATGCACACACAGTATATGTTATTTCTGGTGTAAAATTAACAGTGGATGTTTCGCTACAAACAAAGTAGTTACAAATATGTTACCCTTCTTTTTATCAGCCAATATTTCAATTAATGTTTGTCTAATTCCTCTTTCTACTTGTTTTCTACTTTTATCAACAGCTACGTGGTTGTCACAAACAAAAGGTCTGATTTTTTTTATCTCCATCAGGTTCTAGTGAACCCATACTGCTGTGCTTCCACTAAAATATGTAGGTGTAAGTCATGCTAAGACCAGAGAACACGGTGAAGAATAAGGCACGATATTAAAAATACCCAGTCATTCCGATAAGAATAGGTAATTCATTGCTTTCAAATACTGAATGTCACAAAATTCTGGAATGATAGAATATCTTAGTTGTTCATGGCTGAGTAACTTTTTTTTTTTTAGATTTTTAACTGTAATAGTGTGGATTGATTCTACACAAATTTGCATATGGAAATAACTTTACACACAATGAATCTTGTTTAGTTCAAACAGAACTAGCAAATTCATAATGTTACCCTAGTGCATATTTAGCAGGAGTTTGTTTTCACTTGTATATGGAACAAGTGTTGTCCTTCGTTAGAAGAAGAAAATATGCACACATGCATATATGAAAAGAGATAAGAAAAAGAAAAATGCACAAGCTGACAGCAAAATCCCCGCCTGCCCTTCGGTTTGCTAAAATAATGTTTGTTTAATACATGTTAAACAAAAAAGCCAAACCATGTTATCGTACAGTTGGCTATTTGCCTAATGAGGCTCAGTTTGTCCTCCTCTGCTTTTAATTCCGAGTTTGACAACCCGAAAAACGTATCTTCAAAATCAGATGATCTTCTCTAATAGTTAAATATTGTCTTTGTGTTTTAAAGGATAAATATGCCTCCAATACAGAAGGTGTGATAACTAGGACTACTGGTAACTTCTTTCCTTGGCTGCCGTCCCACCAAATGAGTCACGTTTAGTCAAGATTTTGCCCTTATTACATGCCTGGGGTCAGTATCCTGGAGATTCAGTGGTTACTAATGGTTACTCGGCCAGAGAAATGAAGAGGTGAGGCAGGAACAAAAAAAAAGCATACACATAGGGTGTATTTTTCTATGTCCTGCTGCGAGAGCGAAAGCTGAAGACATTCCTCCTCCCCCCCCCAAAAAAAAATCCATCTTGTGGAGGCTGCAAAATGCCCTTTTTTATGGACTCAAAAAAAGAGAGTGGTGGTAGCCCCCTTTTCGAGCAGTCTTTGAAAAACCTGTGACAGCAATGCAGGAAAAAAAAAAAAGCAAAGATCTTATTTAGTTCCAGTGTCTGTGGAATGACAGGTTGGGAACGAGGTATCATAGGTGCTCTCCAGCTCAGCCCCCCCAGCACCCAGCTGTGTGACCCATGCTGTCAACAAGGGCACTAAAGCACGTAGCCAATATAAGGGTGAATTCTAGATATAGCTAAATTCAACAGTTAGCCCTAATCATGTAAGATTAATTTTTCTGTAGTTCATGTAATTGTCTCTCCTCCGAAAGTCTGCTGGTGCATCTGTCTGGAATTCAGATCATGTTGTCGTTACATGTCACTCTCGTTTGATCTAATACCCGAAAGTTTTATTCACGGTTAAAGGTCTAAGGGAAACGGCCACTTTAACCAAATGCCTACATTTCAGCAGCTTCGCCCAGCGACCAGTTTGACAGAATGACTGCGAGAGGAATTAGAGCTGGTGCAGCTCCCGTATTAATCATCGCTCGTTGACATTTAACGGCAGCCAAGTTGTATCCCCGTGTAGTTAAGGTGTCTGGGGGGGTTGTGTGTTACAGGAGGAGGGGATGGAATGGGGAGCAAGGAGGGAGGAGAGTGGGTTATGCTTTTTTTTTTGGAGGGGGGGATATTGTCCGCATTGAAATCAATCACAGAAACACCACAACGCCAAAGGTGCGTGGACCAGATCACTGCCTCTGGAATGGCACCGTGCGATGAAATGCTGGGTCCTGCCGTTTGAAAAGAATATATATTTCTCTATCTAGGGCACTGAAATGAATAATCCCTGTTGCTGAAAGTTATGTGGGAATAAAATAGTCCTTGGGACTGGAATTCAGTTGCCAGCTTCGCTCTCTGCCGCACGGTTTTGTGGCTAATCGGGGCACGCAGAAAGGGTTTCCAGCTGCTCCCTGCTTTCCCTGGGGAGGGATGTTGTCGAGCGCTTGTGTGTATACGTGCGGCAGCACCTCTTTCAAGCAATGTATGCGGTGGCCAGGGAGGCTTGTTGGTGGGTCTCCTTTGTTGATGGGGTTTTGTTTGGTTTAGTTGAGGTTTTTGTTTGTGTATTTGGGTTTTTTTCTTTGTATCCCAGAGGAAACAGCTGGGGAAAAGATTTTGGAGTAGTCCTGCAGGCCTCTTATGCCAGTTTATTTGAGCTGTTTGTTATGTTTAAGTTAATTTGTCCCATGTTTAAAAAATGTGGACTCCTAAAGAACGTAGACGTGCATGAGAAACATTAAAAATAAACAAATATTCCAATAACACCACCAAAATTGTCCTAACGTTGGGTGAAATAAATCAATGCGGGTATTCTCAGCGTGATGAACCAACGCCTGGGAACCTAGTCCTAGAAGGAGCTCATCCAGCATTGGCCATGACCGACTTTGTTACTTGGAGGCAATGAAAATACATTTGCAAGTCAGGCTTACTCATGCAGGAATGGTCTGCAGTGCTGGAGCTCGCACCAGCAGCCCACAGAAGGAGACTAAAGCTCCGATAGCCGTGTTAGAGGTTGGTTCTGTACTTGCTAGGGGAAGGATGGAAACTTAGTTATGTCTAACAACGTTAGCCTAAAAGCGCAGGCTTCTAATGAGTAAAAGTTCTTCACAGCAATTGTGTAAGATCCCCGTCCTGAATATGGCTTTCATTTGGTAAATAGCTGCTTCTCCCGTTGCTGGCTTTGAGTTAAAGGCTTCAAAATTTTGCAAGAAGCACTCATTTTTCACATGATTAACAGACAAAAGGAGCAGACAGGCAAAATGACATCCTCTGTTCCTTTAGCATTTTAAAAATAATTAGTCCAGTTGATTTTCATGCAAAATAGATTTTCTCAATTTTGTTGTGAGAACATGATATATTTATGAAAAACTCTAAGTACAGCTTTTTCTCAAAATCAAACCACTTATTTCTTGGGTTTTTTACTCTTGCCTATTGGAGCGTTTCTTCACCCTATACCAATGAACAAGAATTAATCACCTTTCACCTCTCTTATGCTGAAAGCTACGTTTCACTCTATTAACCCTTTGTTTTCCATCACTTACAGGGGCAGATCCTCAGCTGGTGTGAGATGATCTCCAGTGAGGTTAGTAAGCTTGTCTCTAAGTAGCGTGCTGAAGATCCAGTCCTGCTTTTTCAAGGCCATATAACTGAAGGTTTTTATGTTATAAATATAATTCATAGATTGTCTTACAATTTGTTGATAATTCTGCCACTGTAACTGTTGCTGTCTTATGTCTTATATATGAGTTACTCCCTCATATATACTGATTTTCTAAATGCTGTTTTACCATTTTTTCTGTCTTTTTTTGTTTGATTTTTTTTTTTCCACTGGGTTGATCTCACTTCCTTCTTACTATATGCTAAAGCCTGGCTTTACATAGTCATGGACAGACTTCGATACTTGCTTCTCAAATAGTTCCTGTAAATCTTGTGGCCAAAAATCCATATTTCTTAGCAGCAGAGGCTTTCCTTCATTCCCATAGACAGTTTTTTTGCACACAGATTGGGTGGTTTGCAAACATTGGTACCGTCTAACTAAAGACATTCCTAAGAGACCAAAGCTGATTTTTTAGCAAGTCATTATCATAGTTTCACTTACAGGGAAGAGTAGGATTCCGTCACCCTAAATCCAGGGTCACTGTCAAATCCATGCATGCAGTTTCAGCGAAGAGCCAGAAATAAGCTGCACGCACTGGTTCTGCTTATTGTGTTTATATTAAGTATAACTGCGATTTTCCATGTAGATACGCGATACAGCGTGCCGTCTGTGGAAGAGACCGGAGACCAAGACAGGAACCCAAAATACCAGCTAGCACACGGTGCCAAGAGGGAATGCTCTCTGAGGCTGTAGTGCAAGACACAGGTTTGCAAGAGGATGTATTTCCTTACCAAATGGGTTAGGTAAACATCTGTAGCCTGTCAGCTGGACGCAGAGGGAAAGAGGAATCTTTTACATTTATCCTTTGTCCAAATAGATTAAGTGCAGCTTGCTTTTACTTCTGTTGCCTACGTCTGTGTAATCCATGTCTTTGCAAGTTGGTTATCTTTTTTTTTTGCATTTTACAAGTGTAAGTAACCTGCTTCTAACTTTCACCTAACTTCAGTGACGAATTATTTCAAGGTCACTAGCTAGCACCAAAATGTCCTGTGGCTGCGGCTGTCCTTACAGCTAGAGGTCTGGACCACCCCTACGAGTGCCCAGCAGTTGCCTACTTTTCTCCCTCATAATACTCAAAGGCAAGAGGGTATATGCCCGTGTAAGATACAACAGTCTGCACTGAGAGTGAATAATGCAGTGATCTGAGGAGAAGAAAAGTCTTCCTGTGACCAGAAAAACTCTGCCATGTGACAATTAATGGAGACTCTGCCTGAGCACCTGCAGAGTATCAGCAGAATTGGTAGGAGCAATTCAGGGCACACCAATAATACATCGATACTCAATATTGATCAGAGAGCAAATCGCCAACGGAAGAAGAAACGTCTGCATACCGACATTTACCAGCTCGGATTGGAAACAAGTAAATATGGAGAAACAGTAAAATTACTTTTCCTCATGTTCATTGCATTTTATAAATATAAGGCTTAGAAACAAAATCAGCCGATAAAATCCTTTTTCATTATTTCCTTCCCTTTCAGCAAAGCTAGTGCATTTGCAGGCAGGTGAGCTCTTCAAAACCATCCTCCCACATAAGAAGCTATGGGAGCTATGAAATATTGCTGCAGTCCAGTTATCTCTGAAATGCTGATCTGCCTGGCTAACATGGAGCTGAAATGCAGTTATTCCCTTTGACATGAAGACAGTTGTGAATTTGCCAGATGAACTTCCTTGACAAATGGCTACCACCCACTCAATCCATCACTTCAGGGGAGCTGGGCCGCCTCATACTTTTTCTTTTCTGTGCTTTTATCTTTTGTTCTGCCTCTCAAAAAGAGCAAGGGGTAAAACCCAACCCAATATTCAAAAGTATGTGATTTAGAGCACCTAATAAGTAACAAAGGGGTCTTTTAAAATTGCATATTATACAATAATCATGTAGTTCAGAATTTCTTCCTTTTTAATATGGAAAAATCAGCTAGAATTCTTCATTAATATTTTAATTGGCGTTAAGTGTTGAGTTCCCAACTATCCACATGGTAATTTACACTTATACTGTAGCTGGTGGGAGTTGGTTTATTTTCTTTGTGCTGATCCAAGGATCTCACTTCCTGCAACAGGAAAACTGCAGGCGACAGTTGCACTGCACGGTGAAAGGCACAAAAGGAGAAGTAAAACATATATGGAATAATTTTTCTAGAAACTAGAAAAAATTATATATTAATCTATTATCTATTACATTGGGTAGATTAAAGGAGCTAATAAGCATTTTGTGGGGATGAACAACTCTCAGCCTTGTCTTATCTAAGCAGCCGATGGTGGAAATGTGCATTTTTAAGGAATTAGTATGTAAAAAGCAAATTTTCTGTTCAGAACTTAGCGTGAGAAGAGGGAGGGGACACTCAGCAGATATGTATCATCTTGGAAAATTAGGTGGCAGAGCAACCTGTAGATTTCCTAACCTGTGCATGTCCCATTTCCACATAAACTCAGGGGATACCCATGATAAGCACCATCCCAGTGTCTTCTCCCCAAGGCTGAGGGCAAACCTGGTCTGGCAGAAGGCTTCTCCCTGTGGGCCTTGGTGCGTGGGAAGAGTAGGGTGTTCTCAGTAAGGCTCAGCGGATGGAGGAACCAGGACTTGGAGACACTCTAGAGAAAACCCAGCCCTACAGCTGGTGTAAGCCTGGAAAGAGGCTTCCAGAGGAGAAGACAGGCTGCCAAAATTGCTCTCCTTGTCTGAAGCAGGGCATTGTCCGAAGCCCAGGGCTGACAGGTTGCAAGGAGCTACTTTCACACATCCCCTTCCCCTGCACTTTCCAGACTGGGTCCCCCAGTACCTTGTGCCTGGGGTTTCATTGCCACCAGTGCCTGCCGATGGGACAGGGAGGAGGCACTGTCCCTCACATGGTTCCCCTGCTGTTTCCTCAAAAATCACAGGGATTGCTCTAGAAAGTGTGTGATCTTTGTCACTGCGTGGTTTTGCTGTTGTCGGTGGCATTGCTGTTGGTTTTTGATTTGTTTCTTAAGGGAAAAAGGCTTATAGGAGCTTGGGGTTTGCCTGGATGTCTGTCTCTTTATTTTTTATTTTTTTTTTTTCTGTAGCCCAGTGGCAGATTTCAGCCAAATGTGACAGAGGGCTCAAGCTCTCCCAGATAATTAAGTAACAAATGTCATGAAAATAAGACAAATGGGTAGAAGAGACAGATGCTGTAAATGCCCTTACTGTGGGAAAAGCTGCAGAGTGGTATCTCACATCATTAGGCACTAGAACAGCCACATGGGAAAAGGGCCCCTACAAATGCCCCAAACACGGAGTTAGCTTCAGCTGGGTTTGTGTTTCATGCATGCCAGAGCCAACCACTTATGAGACAAAGCGCCACGGAAAGCAGGATTAATTCCTTCTGTGCCCAAATAGCTATTGGTTTTTTGGTTGGAGCCCCCTCGAAATGTCGTTTGGATCCAACTATTTACATTTTAAGAAAGATCCGATCTGCTTCTGAAAAGGTACGCTGAGGGGCATATGATTTAAACGGAAAAAATGCCACTTACCTTGTTCTCCTCACAACCACTTCACCTGTGTCAAGATCTGCACTTCGGAGACTTAGAAAAATGGGCACGGCTAAGACTCCGTTGTGCTGTCCCAACAAAGCTGTACCTGTCAGGAGAATCGAACCGACAGGATGGGAAGGGCTGCATGTGTTTGCAGTGCGCAGGATTCAAGAACAGAGACAAGAGCCCAGCTGAAAAATGAGGAGAATCGACTCATACCACGGTATAGCCATGCCCTAACCATAACGGAGATGCAACGGTTCCCCCAGCCAAACCGTCTGAAGCCGGCAAGATCAAGAGCCCTATACATTTCAAGCTAACCACGTTAAATATTCAACTGTTGTGGCATCGTGGAATAACACCGAATGAGAGGTACATGGGGACAAATACAGCAGGCAAGCCCTACTGCGGCCAAACATTCCAGCTGTGCGTGGCCACATCCAGGGCACAGCTGGGGACCAGTGCCAGAGGGTCCTGGTCAGTGTTAGGAATACCGTGAATTCCAGCTTCAGACAAATTAGCTGAAAATGTAGATAATGCCAGGAAGGTCATTTGCAAACCCATTCCTGGGGTTCTGAAGCTGATCATCCTTGCTCCTAGCTTTCCGCTCTGCTGAAAACTCAGGATGGGTTTTATTGGGACTTTAGCCACAGTCCAGAAGAGTGGCGGTTAGAAAATAGACACCTCTTGGCTTTGTAGCCCATAATTTGGGGGGTGGTTAGATCTGTGGCTCAGCCCAAAGTTCAAGGGAGGGAGTAGAGTCAGACTTCCTTCTGCAGTCCAGCTCTATTTAAAGAGGCATTTTAAAATAAAAGCCTCTTCTGGATAGCCTGTGCAGAATTTATTACTAAGCAGATGCTCAGTTGTCTTTATAGTATCAACCACTTCTTTAATATTCTGTGCTATTTCCAATATTTCTGCTCCTACCAAAGGAGAAAGAAGGAGAGGAGTCTTCTCCTTTAAGTCTCTATTTTAACTCAGCGCTGGTTGTGCACTCCCCTGGGTGATTTCAGGTTGCCTGCCATCTGTGACATGACATGGAGACTGACTATGGGTAAAGCACCATAGTATTTTAGCACATGTTCAGTACCAACAAGCCAGCATAAGCGAGTGGAGAAAACAGAAGCCTAATCATTACTCCATGTTCCTGGTGCATAAAGAGAGATACTGTCCACCCACGCAGTCTGTGATCGATGCCAAGTCTTTTGCAAACTTAGGGCTTTTAGTTCAGCTTCTCTCATTTACACTTGTGCATTCTTCCCGGCTCCCACCTTTGCGGGGACATGATGAACTGACTAACCAGTCAGTGACTGGTGATGAGGGGCCTGGAGCATCTGCCTTAACGAGGAAAGGCTGAGGGACTTGGGTCTTTTTGGTCTGGAGAAGAGAAGGCTGAGGGGGGATCTGATCAATGCTTATAAATATGTAAAGGATGGGTGTCAAGATGACACAGTCTGACCTCGGTGCCTGGGAAGGTGATGGAACAGATCATCCTGAGTGCCATTATGCAGCGCATGAAGGACGCCCAGGTGATCAGGCCCAGCCAGCACGGGTTCATGAGGGGCAGGTCCTGCTTGACAAACCTGATCTCCTTCTATGACAAAGTGACCCACTTGTTGGATGAAGGAAAGGCTGTGGGTGTTGTTTACCTGGACTTTAGCAAG
>VXAK01025578.1:0-21434 GCA_013399435.1 Arenaria interpres | reverse complement strand
CTATTCTATGATTCTATGATCATCTTAGTAATAAGTTCCCCTCGGGTATCTGAGAAAGACAGCAGGAACTACAATTCTACCCATTGAGGCACTTCTATAAGCATTTTGCAAGCCTAAAGTTCGTTTAGCATCTCATTTTTAAATGCCGGATCCTAAATACCTGGAGAACTTGAAATGAAGAATTCCCAGCCCTGAAATTTCAGCATGTGGTACAAATTAGTTTAGCAGCAGAGTTATGTTTTCTGGATTCACCACACAGGCTTATTCTCGGTGATGAACTAGTATTTGCTGGCCCTGAAGGCAAGCAGAAACACAGCAGTGGTTTAGTTTAATGGTGATCTCCTGGACAGAACAGGAATGTCAGAGCTCTGGATGCTAAAGCATTTGTATTATTAATGGACTTATTAGCGTAGTTATTAATGCTATGTAAATAATAGTCTTATCATCACAATGATTATGGTGATTATTATTAATATTAACACAGTTATGAGCTCTTTGCATATTCTATAAGGAGATGTGCTCTGGTATACATAGTATCTTATTTTTTCTTCCCAGATATTCACAGTCATCTTCTGCTTTTTCCCGCCCTTGTAGCTATTGCTTTTCTCTTCTCATCTTCAGCCCTTCCTCTCTGTTGTCCCAATTGTTACTCTCGTCCCTGGTTTGTCCCTGACTCTTCCCCTACTCCAGGGAATCGCCAGTCTCCAATTCCACAGGATTTGTTCTCGGTGTGTCACGAATGTTGGAGTTGTGCAACCAGGGCTGGATCCACCACGTGGGACGCTCGCTTTCATCCCCGGAACTGGCTGAGGTAGGAAGTCCCAGATTGTGGTGACACAGATTCATGTTCATTCTTGATCTCTTTCTCTAGAAGTTTCATGGGCACAATAGGATAAAATAGCACAGAAAAAGCAGAACAGTACTATTGAACATAATTAAAAGGTGAATATAAGAAACATCACCTTATAACAATTAATATTAAGAAAAGAATTCTTCTTATGAAATCTAGGCATCTTTCTGAAGGGAAAAGTCAAGTTCAATGTGGTTACTGCCTTGGCTACTTAAAATTTTTGGCCATGCTGTACTAGATGGACTTTGAAACTACTAATAGGATTTGCATTGGCTTCAAAATATATTACAACATCTCATAAAGCTCCTTCTGAGAGAGACAAGGTTCCTGCTGTTTTAGTGTTTGCTGCTTCTGTTCCGGGATGGACTGCATACAAAATGTGGGAGAGGAGTATGGCATCTTCAAAAAGACACATATCCCTTCTTTTTTAACTCCTAGGCTCAATTGTAAGAAACCTGTACCTGCAGAAGGACCAGCTATTGAGCCTGGAGCTTCTGCAATGGAGGCAGGGGAAAAATGACCCTTTTTCCCATTTGTTCAAATGCAGCTCAGAAGTGCCGAGCACAAATTCCATTTGCAAAACAAGAGAAACTAGCCCTTCAAAATTTGACCCTGTGCTTTTCAAGGGTCATACTGCTACCTGTGGCTATTTCAATTTATGACCGCTTCCCCGTCGCCGTCAGGCCCAGACCTAGCAGGGGAGTGAAGGCTGGCGTGGGCTTCTCTGTCACCATTAGCACCACATAGTGTCACACATGGAGTCTCAGAAATGCAATTGCAGATGGAAGCTGGTGGCTCACTGCACGCATCCATATATGCACGTCCAGATAACAGCTGCATCTGGTCCCAAAGTTACCCGAGTGCTATCTCCCAATAGACATTCCAACAGACCGCGAGGTGTATGAGACAAGGACTGCTTTTTTAAAGTATATGTACTTCTATAAATATATATGCACACACGCATACATATATTTACATATGGAGAGAGCACGAGAGAGACACCATGATACTTATCTAAGTACACAAACATCGTCTAATAAAATACGACCCTGATGGTGCCACTACCTGTTGGCAATTATGAAACTAGCTAGAGACAATAATATATAAAGATTCTTTTTTTCCAGGTATGAGTGGTTGTTCTTATGCATGGTCAGAAGAAAAAAAATAATAATGAGTTCTAAAATTGATTTATAACAGTGCCATCAGCAACACTTAGGCATTTTCTCAGTGTTTAGAGATCAGAGAACCTATCCAGCCTGGCTGTTGTGTGGATAATCCCACAAAACCCCACCTTTCCCAGTGGAAATTTTGCTGCCACAACCGTGGCTGAGTTTTACCACCGTTGAAAAGGACAAGGGAGGAAAGGAGACGTGTAACAGCAGTGCCTGGCTTTAGCAACTGTGGAAACTTGCCATGTATTCTGTGCATCGCTTTTATAGCCCTGATCATGACATATGATAGATGCCAGAAAAGAGTCTCTTATCATCATTTCGCAGACAGTCTCTCTTTCAGTATATGCCCTGGGCATGATCCTGCTGGTTTCACTGGCACTGATACGGAAGAAAGTATTTGCTCTTCTCTGTAACCTATTTACAGGGATTTCTTCTGAACTCCCAGAATTTCCCCTGGAGTAGGACAACCCCATGCTGTTCTTAGTTAGTGTTATGAATAACATTTTCCAACAAAAAAAAGCGGCTGCGTTCAGCCCTAAAGATTTCTGTCAGAAAGCATTTGCCAAATGCAGCCCAGGATTTAATTTGGAATTTTGACTTTTGGGGGCAACCTGCTCCAAAGCTGGGGACCTTGGGAATCCAAGGTCACCAGCTCAACAGGAGTTAGCTCTTTCCTGCTTTGCACGGGGAACAGAAAAGCCCAGGAGGCCTTGGCTGTAAAGTAGGCCACCAACCTTGGAGTTTCAGGTGGCTGTTCAGCAGAACTGGCTTTCATTGCAGCAGTAAAAATGAGGAAAATAGAAGTTTTATTGAGCAGATGTAGGTTCTGGGTAAAATATTTAATCTGGGAAGTATCATACGTCTTAGATTTAGAAAAAAAGTTCTCAGAATTTCTGGTTCATAGGAAATTGTGAAACGTTTTAGATTTTGGTTCAACTTTGATTGAAGTGAAATTTGGACATGATTGTTTTTCACGCACCAAAAAAGCTACTTTACTACCAGTTCTTCCGCTGCGAGCTAGGGCTAATTAGGGAAGAGGTGTTCAAATGAAACCAATAGCTGTGCTGCAAATCTCTCTCACATCAGTGAAACCTGAGGAAAGCTCACAGCAGCATTGATGTTATTGTAACTAGGATTTGAAAAGCAGGATAGGAAATAAATGTCATTGCCTTGTCAAAGAGATGTAAGACTTACAGTAGCTGTATATTTGCCCTCTGGACAGTAGGAAAGTGGTGGAAAGAAGAATGGAAAAAATAGAAGCACTTGAAAAAAATAATGGAAAGGTAAGACAAATAACCAGAAGTCTTTTGTAGTTATACCTAAGAATTTAAATGTCCATTTACACTACCCAGTTTTGAAACACCAGAGTAAACTTTGCAGGAGTGTTAAGGAACACAGCACAGGAACCTCACTATTTCTCATCTCCATGGCTTTCAGAGAAATGGAATGATGAAGTGTCATGTAATGTCCTCTTCATGCTTCGAACGCACTTCAGGATCACAAGTGGGCAGGAGCCACCAGCAGGGCTGGCCCTAACGGGGGAGGCAGAGAATTCAATGCTGCTGCCTGAGACGCTTGGGTCTGGCCACTGAAGAGCAGTAACTGAAGGGTTTCTGAGCATTAGAAAGCTGTAGCACCTGGTCCAGGACTTCCTCTCTGTGCAGTTTTAGGCAACCAGAATCTTTTATCTTTTTCCCAAACAAGCGAAACAGGCTTACCTGGCCATGAAAAAGGGAAAAAGTTACCCACCTGCCAGGGGACTGGCAGACATTAAATGCACATGCCCTCGGGCGCTCACATACAGCAGTCGGTTGCAATCCATTTGGCTGCACAAAGTGGTCAATAATGCCATTGCAAGCCAAATGAAAACAAAGAGTTTGTTTTGAGTGAAGTTTTTTGTTCTAAATAAAATGGCCCTGATCAGCGGGTGCTTTTAAAGAAGTTCCCAAGGAACCCAGGGTGGCGAGGGAGACACAATGCTCTACGCAAAGGTAATTAAAAAAGACACAGTTTACATGGGAATACGGAACCTCATGTCTTTTTTTTTTGCTTACTGCATTTCAATGAAACAGCAGTTTTCTTTTTTTGACTCTGTGGAGTGTGGACCAGCATTGGCCAGTTGCACGAGATGTTTGCTGCCTCCATTTTCCGTTGCTTGTACCCTTGGTTTGGACAAAGTCTCTCCCAAAACCAGCTTTACAGAACACAGAATGGGGCGAGCTTGCCAGAGGCACCGCATAGCCCAGCTAGTCAACAGGCTGCGGCAGCTGGCCCACAGTGGTAAACCTCCTCCCCTTAAAACCGGTGTCTTGAATTACTAAATAAATTCAACAGTTTCTAAAGATAGAGGCGACACAGCGACGGCTCTCAGGCTGGGCGGGCCAATTACTCTGTTATACAAGAAACTTGGCCTTCAGGGCAACGTCAAAATTTGCCTGCAAAATGTTTGGCCGAAGATCAACAGTGCTGGAGCGTGTCCAGAGGAGAGCCACCAGGTTGGTGAGGGGTCTGGAGAACAAGTCCTACAAGGAGAGACTGAAGGAACTGGGCATGTTGAGTTTGGAGAAGAGGAGGCTGAGGGGAGACCTCCTTGCCCTCTCCAGCTCCCTGAAAGGAGGGTGTAGAGAGGTGGGGATTGGCCTCTTCTCCCAAGGGAATAATGACAGGAGCAGAGGAAATGGTCTGAGGTTGGGGCAGGGAAGGTTTAGATTAGATCTTGGGAAGAATGACTTTCCTGAGAGGGTGGTCAGGCACTAGAAGGGCCTGCCCAGGGAGGTGGTGGAGTCACCATCCCTGGAGGGATTTCAAAAACGTGTAGATGGGGCACTTCAGGGCATGCTCTAGTGCCCGAGATTGTTGGTTTGTGTCTCTTTGTGGGTTTTTTTGGTGTGTGTTTTGGTTTTTTGGTGGTTGGACTTGGTGGTCTCAAAGGTCCCTTCCAACCATGAAGATTCTGTGATTCTATGAACTTACTGGACACTTTGTCTGACCTCCCCACGGTTTTCTCTAGTATGTGGCAGTCTAGTCTGTTTGAGAGCTATGTTTTACTTGCATTTTAGATTTTATCTACATTTTACCTTTAGTGTCCCCCTGAGAGAAAGGCTGAGGTAGTTAAAAAGAGGACAGAGCAAAGAGGAAGGAGAAAGGTAGCAAAACCTGCAGCCTGAACTGATTGTTTTAAATCAGGCTCCTTGTGTGAATATTGATCTTTCCTGGTAAAGAAGAAAGAACAGGGCTGTGAAAACACATCCCACCTGCCTCGCTCAGACCTGCGTGGTGGGACGAGCATTAGCTGTGCTTGCACACGTGCCATGGGGGAGCGATCAGGCCCAGAGGGCGTTCGAGTTGCAAGTGCAAAGGTCTGAACTCCAACGAAGAGGGGAGATCTTTATAAAGAGATCAACATGCTGCTGAGAGCTCTCCACCGCTTCACACTTGCAATCTGGCACATGGGCACTTCGGAACAGTTTAACAGTTTACCCCAAAGGCTTCATCAGTTTAAAAAAATCATCATTTTCTCTGAAAACTTTATGCGTTACATTACTATGGAAGACAAATTCCAGTAGAAAAAAAAAAAAAGTAGGATTAGTGAAATGCTTAAAGAAATTATTCTATTTTTTCCTCTGTAAATTTGATGGCATTTTGCAAATAGTAAGTTCCATGTTTTACTTGTAGATTTTACAGTTCTGATCTCTGACTTATGTGGTTTTGATACATGACCAAAGAAAAACTTTTAAAAATTTGTCTTTTTTGTCCCCCAAAATGGCCTGGGGGACTTATGACATACTCTACTGCCATTTAAAGCCCACTGAAGTAGGTTAGAGAAGCGATCCTGCATCTTTAGAAAATAGCACAGCAAAATATTTTTTAACAGCAATCCTTTCATGCTTCATCCCAGGATCATGAAAATGGTCTTCTTCCCTTATGTGCCTATCAATGAACAAATCAACACATTTACCTTCAAACTCCGACGCGTAACTATGGAGAAATCCAACAGTCTCAAGTGCAGAGGGCACAAAACTCTTCAAAACGGTAAAGTAAAATCAGCCTTCAAACAAAATCGCAGGCCGATGACCTTGGTCTGACTTCAACTTCCATTCTGTGTATATTGGGAACCACATCCTGGGCTAACAAAGAATGAACTTGTTACCTTGCAAATGGTCAGCAGAAGGCCTTTTCCTCACGTCTGTCTTCCTGAAACCTTCTGGTGCGTAGGCAGGACGGCCTTTGTGATTCAGCCCTGGGCCTGGCTTATGCACAGAGATGAGTGCTCTTCTGAAAGAAGAGAGAAAAAAATAGAGGTGATTCAGGCTGAGCCTTGCTAGACTTAAATAACCGTTTCAAATTTTCGGAAGCCGGAGTGCAACGGATTAAATCTGCAGCTGTCTAGGTGAAAGCAAAGGGGTTGGTGGATCTCAGAAGATTTGGGACCAGATTCATCCATATGGTTTGAATCATTCTGTCAATAGAAAACAGCTGTAAAACTGTTTCCCTGGCCAGAAAAAGTCGGGTTTATGATTGCTTTGTGTCTCCAAGCATCTGATGAATACAGCCCTTTGTCTCAAGAAGCATCAGAAAACCCAGATGCTTATCTGCATTTCTCAGCTAAATAAATCGTGAGAGTAATTTTACAGTGATAGCCCTTCGTAATTGATAAGATAATTTGAACACAAATTCTCTCTGTGCTAAGAGGAGGTTATATCTTTCACGGCCTCCGTTTATTAAAAGGAGAACCCTGCTCTGGGAAACTCAAAGTCTAGGTATAAAACAATTAACAATCAGTCTAGATAGACAGAGCAAGACAAACAGTGTGGGAAGAAAGTTTAAAAAGGAAGAGTGACGGAGCACTTGTACTCGGCTCATTTTCATGTCTTGGTAGGTCTGCAGGGGGTTGTTTGCTTTTTAACTCTGTTTCTTTGATGGACTCAATGGGAGGACTGGGGTTAGAGGTTTTACAAGACGAGTATTTTGAGAAGAGTCTTTAAAGAATGAGAGGTGGAGGCATAGCGGATCGGGTCAGGAAGGGAATTTCAGGCAGGGGGGTCCCATTGAAGAAGGCACCAGAGAAAGAGCTGGCGAAGCAGATGTGTGGAACTGGAGCCAAGTAAATGAGGCAAGGGTGAAAGGCTGAGAGCAGAGCTCTTCCAGCAGACTTCCCATACTTCTACTCCCACTCCCACCTTAAGCCTGAAATGCATGAAAATAGAGAGTGGGGAGTGCTGATGGAGAAAGGATTGCAGTGGAAAAAACTAACTCAACATCCTCAACTTTCAAAAAAGATGTGTTTACTGTTCTGAATTGAGAGTTTCAAGTAGAAATTTTGTCTATTTCCACCTCCTAGAACTGGCGGTTAACAATATTTTCTAATTCTTTTTATAGATTTATGTGTAAGAAGTCTGCTGTGTTTTCATGTTTGCTTGGGACCACTTGAACACTTGTGTTCGCCAAATGCAGGGACTCCGGTGACTGAGACTGAAAGAGGTGCTTTATTGTTTCTTCTCTTGCTCGGTTTCTCTTTTTCTTCCCCTCACAGACATATTATTCCTCTTTTTCCTCTCTCCCCTCTCTCTGAAGGAAATATATCTGAATGTGCACTCTCTCAGTCTTGTCCGAATGCTCTTTAGATTAAAGGTCAAAAATGCAATTCTTGTCGTTGTGTAGATAACAAAGAGAATGGTAAAAATGGAACAGCATCAGTTTTGTGGACGACATTACAAATAACCAAAAGCAACAGCTTTAGGACTGATTTAAAAAGCCATGCAAATTTGCGAAATCTAGCAGCCTTAGGACACTGTTTAACACTTTGAGAGACATTGCATGGTTTTATAAAGATCCTTTAAAACTTGGCAGGATATAAGTCTTCTTTTCCAGTTATTTTGAAATCATGCAAGCTAGACATACTACAACTTGTGATCACAAGTGGTTACTGAATTGCGTATTCTCCAAGCACCCCCTTTCAAGGTCACACTCACATCTAGACCATAATGGCTTTCGGTTCCCTGATGGTCTGAGGGCTCTCTGCCCTTCCACTGACAGCTGTGGGAGTTAGACAAGTACAAGGAGATAGGAAGCTCATTGCTCTGGGGCTAGCAAGACTTTGCACCCATTTTAAATAACTTTGCATCAGTGAAAGGGCATTGCAATGACAAAAGAGGCAAGACCAGTTTTTGAAGGGTTTTGAATTCGGGTATGCTTATTTCTCCGTTCCTTGCGACCATAGGATCATTATAAAATTTCATCAAGTTAACTAAAGCACTAGCTGTTAAATGGAATGCAGAAGGTAAAAAAATAAAGCACACAATTACGAGAAAAGCCTGTGCGATAAATAACAACTGCAGGATATTCTTCCAACGTTCCTATTGACACTGTAAGTGTCGGTACAGGTTAAGCTCATTGCAAATATGGGATACGTATCTATTGGCATGGCAGCAAAAAAAAATAAAATCTGTCCTTTAGTTTAAGCAATTCAATAGACAGTGACACGCTAGCAGTAAAGAGAAAAACTTTTGTGTCCTTTTAGAAATAAGCGCTGCATTTACCTACATAGAGAGTAATGTATTCCCCTGCTGTTGAGTTAGTGCAAAATCAACATTCTCTGGCCGACAAGGATACTTCTGAAAGTGTTATTCAGTGCTTAAGAGAGCACTTGTCACTTGCCTAATTTTAATAGAATTAGCAGACAGTTTGATGGGATTACTGCTTCTCATGGTAATCCATCTTCTCTGTTACACTGGGAGTTTTTGGTGACAAATGTGGCTATTGGCTTAAACAGATTTTTTCAAACCTCATTTTAAAAAGTCATTGTGTCATTGAGCATTGTTATTATTAGATGTGGACACATGCCAAAACCCAGAGCTGTGCAGTCCCAAACCAGGAGAAATTTGGGATTGCACAGCTTTCAATTTTGAAACTACCTCTCATTAATTATAACTAATGGTTATTATTTCTTTTTTTATTGTTCTTTTTTAATGCTCTGAAATCTTTAAAACAGAGACGACATTGAAAGTACAGATTAAAGGATGGGCAAGGAGAAAGCAGGTTAACTTCACAGTAAGGAAAAACTAGGATAATAGGGTAGAGGATATTGGAAAAAACATTTACCTAGCAGCGCAGTAAAATGTTTGACCAAGGCGAATATCCTGGAAGACTCTTGCCTTCCCAGGAGTCTTATAAATAAGGGCTTAAGTAGACAGTTAGTAGGGAAGAGGGACAACTAGCCTAGACAGTTTTCTAGGATCTGTCTGAGGCTTAATTTCTAAGAGTGTACAACCAGATGGTGGGGAGATGCTTTCTTTGCTAACCATGGAAAAAGACCACCATCGTACAAAATTAGAACCAGTGCAACTTCTCCTACAACGTACCTTCTGCTACTGATTTAGAGTCTGTATGTGAAGTAGAAAGGGGAAGGCAAGGACCCATCTCTACCTCCCTCTTTTCCATCTGCTATTTTGGCTCATAGGAGCTTTTGTGAGCCGGAGAAGAGTAGCCTCCAGTGTTATGTGATGCACAGCTGAGCCAAGATGGGGAAGGACAAAAGTGACCCTCATGCTGTGCAGACAGGACTGCAACTCTGACAAATCATTTGGAGGTATGGAGTGTAACACTTGGTACAGAAAAGGACTCTTACAGGACCATGAAGAGATAAGGTAAGGGATGAAACGGACCCCAGCAGTACCAATGAGGCGATAACAGAGCTTTCCAATACTCAGAAGTAATACACATCGGGCTACCTTCCTATGTAACATGGCGCACTCTTCTTCCAGCTCTAATCCCACTGCCAAGCTGAAGGTTGTAAAGTAGTTAAGTTCCTTTGGAGGACTTCCCCATTGCTAGCTTATTTGGCAGTCCTCATCTGTATGGCTTTTGAGGTTTAGATACAACCTTCCCTCCTAACTCAGATCGTTAAGTCCTTTCGGGGACCTCATTTCCTTTGGAATAAAAAGTTAATACCAAGCTGGGGTCTCAGAGTTAATCTGAGGCAAAGGCAGTACCTACCTCCAAAGAAAGAGATCATTTAGAACCACCTCAACATATTGAACATATGAATGTTTCTGAAGTATGTTCTCTGATTTACTAGAAATGGTTTCAATCGCACATTTGAAATTTCAGACTTTAAAACTCTGGCATTGGTGAAAATCGTATTTATTATGTAAAACTACATTAATTTGTAACTGATTTTTACAGGAGCTAGTACATATACACACAGAAATGAGATTGTTCCTGGATCGGGGCTAATATATGTAGTCTAAAACAGGGTAAGTAAGAAAAGTGGTGAAAATATGACTGGTATATTAACCCCAGAGAGTAGAGACAATCTCAATTTTTGCAGTACTATTCCTGAAACGTGTAGCCACAAGAAAGTAGAAAAATGTCCCTCATAATAGAGACAGAGTACGTCTTACACTGATTAGGTATTCCTTAGTGTGACCTCCATTTCTGTAGAGACAGTCAAAATGTGCAAAGAGAAAAAAAAAATATAAACTGGATGCTGAATACTGTGACAGGTGAGATTCTGCTGAAAGTGAAAAATGAAGAGAGCAAGGCCACTGAAGGATTCCAGTTTTTATTATCTCACTTGGACTAATGCACATTTCAGTCCTATGTGGTGTGTAGCATATAAATGAGATATATTTGCAACTGAGAGCAAAATGCAAGGAGAGGAAGAATATTCTTCTAACAGAAGACATATGGGCCAGGCTTATCTGTACAGCATCCTCACTGCAGCGTTTCTAAAGGAAGAAATCTGTACAATTAGAAGTCAGCTTTGGTGAACTGATAGACAAATTTGCCAGGAGGCTTGCTGGAAATCTGGACAGCTTTAAGGTCTGCATAGCACTTGGGCATTTTTATACAGGGCTTTTCTCGGGATGCTCTGGAATGCAGCACCCTGTGGATCCCTAGGAGAAACCGTGCTGGTAGACCCAGGGAGCAATAGCAGACTCATCAGAGAGCGCGTTCCCGCTGCCATCAAAATCAGACAAAGCCCCCTTCAGTCCTTCTCCTGACGTGGCTCTACTCACAAGCCTCTGGAGAAGGTGCTGTGAGGCTCTGGGCATAGCAGTAGGAAAAATTTTGAAACAAACCGAAACAGGAATGAGAAAAGAAAAGAGACGGAATAAACTGGCGAGTGATCCCCTGCAAACATAAAGCAGTACGGAGGAGAAGCAAATGATTCAATGAATGGGAAGGAGACACGGCTGTTCTGGCTAGTTCATGCAAATATCCCAGAAAATACAAACAATGCTCGTGGTTCATGTCTCTTTGCAGCTCTCATTGTTTCTGAATCCATACAGGCCTCCAGTAGGCAATTTTATGGATTGTGCATAGGGAAAAGGCAGCCTGCAAAGAGAGTTAAGCAGCTGCAGAAATTCACTCCAGCAGCAAAGGGCCACAAAGATGATTAAGATGATAGGAGAAGAGGCTGAGGGAATTGGGTCTTTTTAGTCTGGAGAAGAGAAGGCTGAGGGGAGATCTAATTAATGCATACAAATACTTCAAGGGAGGGTGTCAAGAGGATGGGGCTGGTCTTTTTTCAGTGGTGCCCAGGGACAGGACAAGAGGAAATGGGCACAAAGAGTATAAGTTCCACCTAAACACGAGGAGGAACTTCTTTCCTGTGAGAGTGGTAGAGCCCTGGAAGAGGCTGCTCAGGGAGGTGGTGGAGTCTCCTTCTCTGGAGACATTCAAACCCACCTGGACATGTTCCTGTGCAACGTGCTGTAGGTAGACCCACTCTGTTGCAGGGGTTGGACTAGATGATCTCCAGAGGTCCCTTCCAACCCCATGTGATTCTATGATTCTATGATCATGACCCTGTAGACAGGAGGAGATTTTCCGAGTGACATACCTGCAAGATGAAGGGCACTTGTTTCTGAAAACTCGATGTTTGAAATCGAGATGAAGTTGCATAATTTAAATATAATAACTTTGATTTTCTGATTGTCTGTATGTGTCTGAGTCAAAGATTACAAGTTAAACAGAATTTCAGTTATTTGCAACTCTGTTTCCAATTAATTTGGGAAAGAATGCCAACCCTATGGTTTTTCAGTAGGTTTGAGTTCTTGATGAATTTGGTTCACAACACAGAATTTATATTACCTTGTTGGAGCACAACCTTCTCCAGAGCTTGACTCTTCTTTCTGTAGCCCGTGGTGTAAAAGAAGAGTCTGCAAGATTAACTCACAGATTCTAAGACATTCTATTTTTTTTTTTCCTTCAGCTCCTTTTGAAGCTTCATTTTACGTCTGAAAGGTGTGTGTTTTAAATGTGTTCTATCTCCAATAGTTTTGCGTCGTACATGTAACAACAAACACCAGTGAACACCATCGCTCTCCTTCAACAGGTGATTAAGTCTTAGAAGCAAGCCGTTGCTGTTTATTGCTATATGATTTGAATTTCATTGCTTTGAGCTTAATTTGATATTGAAAAGATCCAGATATTTAACTATAATTAAATGTTTATTCAAGATATCTAGCTGTTGCTTATTTTACTAGTTATTAGGTTGTAGATAACTGCAGCAGAACATTTCTTTTCTAGTTTACATTATTTAGTACATGAGTAATTATTCCAACATACACGCATAAGAGAGTAAATGAATATAGGAACAATCTTTCCTGTGGCTAAATTTTTGTGTGGTAAATATATCCTCATGTTAAGGACTTGATAGAATACATAAGGCACAGAACATGGTATGTATTACTTGCTCTTGGGTGGTCTAGTAGATCATTTCTACAGCTCAAAGCCCCTTGCCATTTAGTGAAGATACAATATAGTATTCTTCCAAGACTATTTACATTCCCCTTTTTGCAGCAACTTCAAATGCATACATTAGGCATTTCTTCCCTCTTGTCTTTTTTTGATCTCCTTGAAGACAAATTTTACTATGGTGTCAAAATATAACACAGTCCACTCATTCATTAGACACAGATCTTATTTACAGAAGTCTTATTTATTATAGTGAGAAAGAGAGCATATTCCTGAAGAATGGTCATGGAAGAAAAATAATAAAAAAACCATGAATAGAAAGCTTAAAAAAAATAAGTCATTGGCTCTTTTATCTCACCACTGCCTTTGTACAGCTGGGGAAATGGTTAAGAAGACGCTGCAGAACAGAAAATCTGAGAAGTCCTGCAAAATTCAATGTTATTATTTTAGGGCTTTCTGACCAGGCAAGTTCCGCAGTCCTTTTGAAGCTCAATTATAATTCAGCAGGAAGAAGCAAAGGAGAAAGATTTTAAATCCTCATCGGAAATGGAAGTTACAGAAGGACTGGATGTAGAGTGAAGATAATGAGACCTTTTTGTCACTGATCTAGTCAGGGAAGATGCCGCATACAATTCTTAAATGAATGCTTAGTTTGACCATATTTCAGATAATATCCTTCCCAATTTCTCCCCCGTAAAACCAGTCTGGATTTTCATGGAAGAAAAAACTCCAGTTGTTCAAAACTGAATTAAATGAACCTAAGAAGCTGTAGTGCTTTTTGCAGTGGTACTTACGTGCTTCCACTTATAAAGAGCCTTTCTTTTAAGGATCTCAGAGCACTCTAGCCATGAATCAAACTTCAGACTGACTATGCAAAATACTTTAGATTATTTCTAGAACAATCAGAATGATTTGCAGTCAGAAGATGCTAATTTGTCAAAAATGAGAATGGACTTTGTAAAGATTTGTCTTGATAAGGTTGAGTGCGTTAGGTTGATAAGGCTGAAGTGCATGTTTTGACTTTTGCAGCTGTCAGAATACATTAGATGCCGGTACAGGAATGCTGGAAGTCCAACTGGGGGTCACACAATTGTTTTGACCCTAATGAAAGTAGACACTCCATTTTTTTAAAAGTTTATTTTGAGATTTTGATAATGAAAATCATCAGAAATTTGGTTTTGCAGGAACTTAGAGTTATTGACCTTCCATTACTTTTCAACATTTCAAGATGTAAAGGAAGTACATCTACTTTTTTTTTTTTTTTTAATTTTCAGGTACTGAAAGATTTGAGATTTTAGCAAAGGTAACTACGGGATCAGGTTTTCAGAGCTTCAGCCCTGGTTCTGTAAATGCTATTGTGTAAATTAAAATTTAAGTACATAAGTAGCCAATATGCAATGGAAAAACTCATTATCTTAATTATATATTTGTTTGCACATCTGGGGTGTTACAGAAATTTAAAGAACCTGTCCGTCTGAAATGAAATCAGTACTTTTTGACATGGTTTTGCAATTATATATAAACTGTAGATCCACAATGTCTGCCATTGCTCACAAGCTTAGGCAAAAACCTAAACACAGACGCTGTGGATAAAGCAAATAAAACATATATACATAAACTATTCCTCACTGAAATTAGCTATTTTAGATGTGTGTGTTGAACAGGGAAATATTTAACATGTCATTACTGAAAACCGGCCAGTATGCATGATAGTGTATTTAATACCAATCAGTACTGAACTGTAAAATGTCATATTTAAAAATCACATTCAAAGTGAAACCAAGTGAGAATATTTGTGCATAATATATACAATTTCCAAACTATCCTGGGCATTAGCAATACTAGCAATATACTTTTTTGGGGGTACATATCTAAAAACAGCAGCATAAGGTCTTTTACTTCAAAGAGAGGCCCTGCATATTTAAAATGGAACAAAAGTTTGTTTCACAGCTGGGTCGAGGTTTAGAGGCAAAGTGGGCAGTCATAATAGTAAGGATGGTTCCATATAAAGCAGGAAGCAGCTCTGATCAGACATCTGAGAACGTACTGAAAAGGGATGTTGGTGGAGCGGTTCGGGATAAGGGGAGAAGAGAAGGCAGCTAAAGTCAAAAAGAGAGAGGGAGCCATCATCACAATTTACATGGGATTTACGGCAGTTAGATCACAGAATCACAGAATATTCATGGTTGGAAGGGACCTTTGATGGACAACACAAAGTGGAAAAAATGCTAATGTACAAGGTCAGCAAGTACGGTGAAAAGGATAAGGTTTGCACAGATACAAAATAGGCTTAAACATGGAAGAAAGAGGGTAATTTTGAACTTCAGAAAGAGGAGTGCAACTAATAGACCTCTACAAGGGTAATCATTAAGAATGAGTCTGTTCAGGTTTTGTATCAGTGACCTAGAAGAGGTAATGCAACTCTCTGACAGAGTAGGAGCTAGAATGAAAGACCAGTCATCAAGTGAAAATTGGCTTAGACTAGAAACTATGTGGTTTAAAGAGCTGAGACTATTAGTGACAGGAATGAAATACACACATCAAGCAGATGTGCAACAGAAAACAGCAATAAAGAGAAGGATCTCAATGAAGTAATCTAGAATAGAAATGTTGTTTATTAGTTTCTCAAGTTAAATAACTGGGAAAATTATCATAAATATAAGTTAGAATAGTATTTGCCAGAAGACAAATATTACTGAATATTCAAACAAATCTTTGAATGTGTGTTACAAATGTATTTATGTAAATATATCCACACTAGAAAAGCACTCCAACTATAAAGGTAACTATCAGCCAGCCCAAAACTTAAAGGAGAGTTAAACAGCTTTCATTTCCTTGTTAATAGGATAGAGATTGGGTTTGATACTGTGTACATTCAAAGCAAATGTAAGGACCCCGAAAAAGGAAGTGTCAGAATTTTCTCCTGTACAAATACATTGGGTTATCATTATAATACATTAACTAATCAATTAGGTGACCTCACAGTTTTGGGTTTCTTTTGCTATTCCTCATAACGCTTTCTTGTTTTACATTTTGTGAGACAGTTGTAAATGCAAAATCTTTTACAAATGTTCAAAAACCGAAGGTGAAATAAAAGCTTTTATCTTTTACATAGCTTTTAAAAACAGCACGTTATGATGCTGATAATAAAACATCTTAAACAATTAATACAGTGTCTCTTATTGATCTGAATATATACACACAAATGTAACATATATAATTCACATTATATAATTACTGCAGAAGACAATATAAATTTTCTTATCCTGGAAGCTTCTAAATTATGATGAAATTTTCTGTACTTGCAAACTGCTCTTGGCTAAAATATGTTCTTTTCAAATACATAAGCTGAAAATTGTTTCACTCTTTGACCTGTGAGCCAAGTTCCCCCAAGCCTGATGCAAATTAAAATGGCTGAGTTATAAATATCTCTGAAACTAGGTATGTAATGGAAACACAACCCGATCCTTCACTACAGCAGTACTCATGGGGGCTGTTAGGGCAGTTTATAGAGCTATCAACGCCGAACTATCAGTTAATGAGGAGGAGCAATTGACTGTAATAAAGCACCCCTAAACAAGAAGAGAGTGTTAAAAAAATGCAGGAGCTGAAAGTTCCTATTGGACTTTCCGTTATCTACGTCCCTGTACACAGCTGCTTCGTTCCTCGTTCTGCTTCAGGAAAACATTGAGTGCACCCTCAGCAAGTTTGCTGACAACATCAAGCTGTGTGGTGTGGTCAACACACTAGAGGGAAGGGATGCCATGCAGAGGGACCTGGACAGGCTTGAGGTGGACCCACAGGAACCTCATGATGTTGAACAAGGCCAAGTGCAAGGTCCTGCACCTAGGTCACAGCAATCCCAAGCACAAATACAGGCTGGCTGGAGAATGGATTGAGAGCAGCCCTGAGGAGAAGAACTTGGGGGTGTTGGTGCGCCAGAAGCTCAACGTGAGCTCACAACATGTGCTCACAGCCCAGGAGGCCAACTGCATCCTGGGCTGCATCAAAAGAATTGTGGTCAGTGTGGTGAGGGACATGATCCTGACCCTCTACTCTTCTCTTGTGAGACCTCACCTGGAGTACTGCCTCCAAGTCTGGGGCCTCCAACATAGGCAGGACATGGACCTGTTGGAGGGAGTCCAGAGGAAAGCCACAAAGATGATCAGAGGGATGGAGCACCTCTGCTATGAAGACAGGCTGAGAGAGTTGTGGTTGTTCATCCTGGAGAAGGCTCCAGGGAGACCTTATAGCAGCCTTCCAGTACCTGAAAGGAGCTACAGGAGAGCTGGGGAGGGACTCTTTGTCAGGGAGTGCAGTGACAGGACAAGGGGTAATGGTTTTAAATTGGAAGAGGGGAGATTTAGATGAGATATTAGGAAGAAATTCCTTACTGTGAGGGTGGTGAGGCACTGGAACAGGTTGCCCAGAGACGTTGTGGATGCCCCACCCTCAGTATGTTTAAGGCCAGGCTGGCTGGCTGGAGCTTTAAGCAACCTGGTCTAGTGGAAGGGGTGGTGGAACTAGATGATCTTTAAGGTCCCTTCCAACTCTAACCACCCTATGATTGCTTTAGCTTCTTACATTTTCATGTGCTGAATTCAGTAAGTACACTTTCGTGTGGCTGAGGAAGGGATATGTGTGAAACCTAAAGTAAGAAGCCAGTTGTCAAAAAGCAATTTACTATTCTCATCTAATCTCAGCCTTCCCTCTGTTCTCCTTATTATTACATGACCGGGAATGCACCATAGGATGACAGCAAGACAAAATTAGAGATGGCTTCGTTTGACTTTTGTGCCTTTTCGCACCAATCTACTCCTACAAGTTTTATCATTAACATTTGAACATGGCACAAAGTACAGGTGTCTGTGGCAGACAGTCAGCGCTAGAGAAGAGAGTGCATAAAGACATGGCTTAGTTAATGTTAGGGTATAGGGCTAATGTGGAGAAGGGAGAAAACTGCCATTATTCAGTCATACAAATGCATCACTAAGAGTATTTAATGCACGCTTTGACTGCCGTTACAAAGCCAGCATTCACTGCAGAAGAGATAACAGAAATATTCTTCTCAGTTGAGAGACGATTGGTGACAGCTCAGAGTGATCTGGTTTTTCTTTTCCGGCCAGAAGTCATTGCATGCCGTTTTGAAAAAGATCTATAAAGATTGAGATGATTGAGTAAAACCCATTGATAAATAATCATGCTAAAAGCACCTTTGAACTCACCTTGATTATTTTACACTGGGACATACGTGCTACAGGAAGCCTTAGATACATCCTATGTCTTGGCTTGAGACATATCCATCAAGAATAAACCAAATGATGAAATAACCCCTCCAATTTTATGTTTTTCCCTTCTTGTTGGCTATGTGCATTCTCTTTTCTGAACTGCATACATATACTTCTTAGCAAGAGTAATAAAGAGATAATTTGGACAAGATGTGTGCTTCAGAAAAAGATGGATATAGTTTTCATGGGTCTGGCTTAAATTAGTGAGTGGTTTTAGAATGTGAAGTAATTCATTGTGTGTAGCTTCACTCCTCCCAAATACTATTATTTGAAATGTAGTAGCGTAATAAACCCTTTTAAAATTAGACCTCCCTTTGGGATCCACTGAGCCTGCGCTTTATACCTGTCACCTTCGCTTGCAGGATTGCTGCCGTCTTGGTTTTCTATCTCTGTTTATCCTTCTGTGACAGCGGGCTGTGATAGGTGACAGGTAAAGATAATACGAGGATGGCTATGCTGCTTCTCAGTTTTGCTCTAGACTGCAAGAAAACCACAAGCCTTCAGAGTGCAGAACCTGAGATCCCTTTTGACAAAGCGGGGTTGTGCTGAGATCATTTTCTCCAGTCTAGGCCAAGGCACGGTTTGTTACGGCCTCTTTTCCTGTGCACAGGTTATGAAAAGAGAAAATGCAGAAATCAAGAGATCTACGTTTATCGATTTTGTTTAGTCAGATCCCGCTCTGATCCTCAGCTAAGAATGTGACAAGTTTTTAGCCATAAAAATATGGGCAACAAGTTAGCTTCAGTGGTGGTGCCAGGTGGTACCTGTGATACACCTGTGCGGGACAGCTTTTATGGGAAACTCACTAAATTGGCCTTTTATCAGTGTGCCTGCTCCCACTATACATTATGCTGGAGGCCTTGGTGGCACAGATGGAGATGGCTATGCACCCATGATTATAAACACAACCCTTTGCCTTCTCCAGGAACAGGCATCACCTACTGGTATTGCCTGCCAGGCAGCACACACCCAAAGGACCACCTTCTTCAGCTTCTTACACCCTTTTGAGGCAAGAGGCCACGATCTGCTGAGGGATTAAAGCAGCAGTCTGGAGGAGTGTGAAGGGCTTGAGGGAAGGGAGGGGAGATGCCTGCTCCCCTCAGAGGAAGGGAGACTGTCCCAGTGTGCCTCCTGACTCGCTGCTGTTAACAAGGATGCTCATACAGCAAGAGACAGGATACCTCGCTCTCCTGCTGCCTTCGCAAGCTTGGAGCTGTGCATGTTATGGCTCCAGCGGGCAAAAATGGTTATGTGTTACTGAGACATAAAGGGCAGAACTCCTTAAGATAAAGAATCTGACTTAATTCAAGCGTTGGTTTTATCCTGCTGTGTCTATAGGCAGTCTAGAAGAACAAGATGCAAGACCCTTAGATGTTATTACGGATCCTTCTGATTTTTAATCCTGCAATTATTCGTACAATGGTGAAGAGAGAGAAAAATAATCCTTCAGCATGTCTGCTGGGCTCTTCAGACGCAGCGTGTTCATAGACTTACTATATATACTACATATGCTGCATAATTGCAGTGGAGGGAAAAAAGAGAAAATTGCACATTTAAACTAAATTAAATTCAGAACCTCTAATACGTCAGGTCATAGAAGGCATGTACACGTTTAAATAGGACTGCTGCTTTGGAAACCAAGTAGCTCTGAAGTACATCTACATGTTGGCTCTCGACTCCATGCAGCTCCATTAGGTAATGTTTTAAATATAAAGCCACTTAATGATGAATGTTCATAAATGAAAAATGCACATTCCCCATAAAACGCTTGTCAAACAGCAGTGCTTGCCTATTTTTAGCACACCAAAAAAAATTAAAAAAAAAAATCACATTAATCCATATTGTTGTGAAACTCCTGATCTGCCCTTGAGAGTCCTTCCCAGGATTTAAAATAATCAGTTTTGGAAGGCAGACCTCTTATTTTATAAGTTCCTAATTTTTTAAACAGATATCTAACAAAATAGAGGGGCAAAAAATGCAGAATGACTTAAGTTTGAGGTGCTTTAACAGCAACATAAAATTTCTTCATCTGGAGCTGTATGACTAACTGTTAAGAGTTCTTAATTACCTGAAGGAAATTTAAGCGTTGATTTGACAAAGATACACCAATTACAGGCCAAAATTTCTACAGTGACAGACCAGGCAGAAGGTATTCTCAGTAAGGGACCACTGTTATTAAATACGCTGTCACAGAAAATTAGGCCAAAAGCAGATCACCCTTAAAGAGGCTGCACAGCAAGACACACCCTTTCAAATTAGACTGTCCTCCTGCACTCCACAGAGTTTGTTCTGTGTTGGAGTTTAATTTAATTCAACACAACTCTTGCTGTAGTCAACCTTTTGGCTCCCACCATCTTTTCTCCCATGTTTTGCATCTTATGGAGGCTATTTTTAAAGTTAATTAGATTATCCAAAATAAAGCAGAAAAAGATGCAAATCCCAAACGAACATTTAAAAGCACTATCATATGAAATAAACTATACAGTGGTAGCTGTTAATTTTCTTCTACACTAACTGCTTTTTGAAGAAAAAGGATTCTCAAGGAAATTGTTTTGACGTCTTTATTTCCATAAGTCCCTTGAAATTACTTTTTTTTGGTCTTAAAATTAAGTAGTAAATACGGAAATGAAACATTAGACAATGAGAAGAGAGGCAACTAGAAGGCACTGGAAACGTGAGTGCTAAGCAGATGATTTTAGAAAGTCCAAATCTTGACCAACAAACAAATATCTGCTGTCAGGATGTCACTTGGCCCCAATCCTGTAAGCTGCCTGCTCCACAGGAGCAACCTTTGTGCTCATTAAATGTGAAGGAAGTCCTCTAGACAAGAAGATCTGATTACTTAAGAAATATCTTGAGAAAAGCTATGGATACTGTGATACACAATCTGCTTAATAGGACCTGGGAAAAGATGGGGAAATATATGGTATGGTTGATTGTTATGAATTCATCATTTGAGTAGTACTTACACACCTTAGCCAGCGCTGACGACCTCTGTGCTAGGCACTGCACAACCACCCCGAAACAGCCGGTTCTTATCCCAGGAGATTTATAGTCCCAGATGACAGGATAGAATCATAGAATCATCTGGGTCGGAAGGGACCTTCAAGGTCATCTAGTCCGACCTCCCCACAGTCAGCAGGGACACCCCCAACTAGACCAGGTTGCCCAGGGCCTCCTCGAGCCTCACCTTGACTATCTCCAGGGATGGGGCCTCAACCACCTCCCTGGGCAACCTGTTCCAGTGCTCCACCACCCTCACAGGAAAGAACTTTCTCCTAATCTCCAATCTAAACCTGCTCCCCTCCAGCTTAAAGCCATTACCCCTTGTTCTGTCATTGACAGCCGTTGTAAACAGGCTCTCCCCAGCCTTCCTGTAGGCCCCCCTTGACTTGACAAGCAGAGTCAAGTGGCAGAATC
>VXAK01025573.1:8024-37941 GCA_013399435.1 Arenaria interpres | reverse complement strand
ATTCTATGATTCTATACACCAGCCATTACACAATCTGTAGCTAACAGGCATTTGAAGGGCAGGGTTTTCTGGCAGAATTTGACCCTCCCCAGCTACAAAATACACGGGGATGATTTTTGGTGTGAGACCAGCCCTCAGCACATTTGTAAAAGCTGAAAAATGTCGTTAATTCATTTTTTTCAATTCCATTTTGCTGCGCTACCATAGAACGATGGTGGTGTTTTCCAGCCCGATTTGGCGATACGCAGTTGTGTTCAAGCGTCCGTACTCACATCAGTGGCCTCCTAACAGTTGCACAGTTGAGCCCTTAGCTCAGCGTAATTACATTTTTGGTTATGCTTTTCTATATCCTAATTAGCACTGATTCAAAGAATCTGAAGGTTAATGACATGTCCAAATTATTTCTTATTGCCACCTCAGTAACACTAGCGCTTTTTCAGATTCCAGATACATAAAGACTATTGTATTTACACTGCAATTACTCTGTCATGTAGCAAGTGCTCCATTCATATGAATTAGCGGAGTCGGAAAGCATAACCGGGGTGTAATTGGTCTCTGACTGCAGCATAACTATAGTCACTGCGTTATAAATAATAACCTTTGCCTTCCTTTTGTTTCTTCTGGTCGCATTTTAAATCGGGATGGTTGGCAAGAGGTTTTTCTTTCAATATTAAGAAAGCTTCTTTGCACTGGACACCTCTTTGGAGTGCAGTTCAATAATACTGGCTCTTAAAATCCGGATTCAGCCAAGGTGCAGAACATGTGCTGAAACCCCACTGCCCTTACTGGAAACGTTTAAGGATTTTCCAAATTGGCAGAATCCTTCAAAATGGAATAGAATTAGCAAGTAGAATCACTTCAAGCAGCATTTTCATTATGACAGATTTCCGATATGTCAAATGATCTAGTTCTCTCTGCCTGGTGGCTTTTTTTCCCCTATCTTGATATCGACTTTTTCAGCTCGGTGTGGTTCGAACTCCTATCACCACCCGTTCACAGATTTACACCACTTATGAGAGGTAAGTACTCAGAATTTATTATCTAACAAGCACAAACTGAGCAGGGGAGGTACAAACAATTTTCTTTGTGAACATCGGCATTGATTTCCTGAGCAGCAGCCCATAACTCTCAACATACATGGATGTTCTTTTTTTAGTGTTCCAAGCCAGAAGGAATGTCTCCGCTTTCCAATGCTCAGCTGTTTGCATATTTAAGTGTTGCTTAATTTTGAAGCCTTCGTAATTTCCCGATCTGTCTGTAAGAAAGATGCGGGAGCAGTGCACTTGATCATCGTAACGGAAGTTCAAATACAAGCACCTAAAATTAGGCCGGGTGCCAAAAATCAGAACAGCTTGGAAAAGGCTCTACGCAAGAAATGCACCCAGAATACCCTGCAGTGCTCTTCCCGCGCTAAATCGCCTGCTCGTTTTCCCACGTCTCTTCAGGGACGGCACGTCTAGGAGAGAAGGGGAAGGAGCCACCTGTGTGGTGTGAGCGCGATGCAGGGCAGTGGGTTGGCGGGGCTTCTCTCCAACGAGGGCGTTCAGTGGGATGAAACAACCAGCGCAGAGCGCTGCATCAAGGGGCGACTCTTCACATACTGCTGGGTATACATACTCCCTCCGCTGGGTTAAAAACTGACTGGAGGGCCAGGCCCAGAGAGTGGTGGTGAATGGAGTTAAATCCAGTTGGCGTCCAGTCACAGGTGGTGTCCCACAGGGCTCGGTACTGGGGCCAGTTCTCTTCAACATCTTTATCAATGATTTGGATGAGGGGATGGAGTGCACCCTTAGTAAGTTCACAGACGACACCAAGCTGGGTGGCAGTGTCGACTTGCTGGAGGGTAGAGAGGCTTTGCAGAGGGATCTGGACAGGCTGGATTGATGGGCTGAGACCAACGGGATGTGTTTCAACAAGGCCAAGTGCCGGATCCTGCCCTTGGGTCACACCAAGGCCCTGCAGCGCTACAGGCTGGGGCAGAGTGGCTGGAGCTGCCTGGCAGAAAAGGACCTGGGGGTGTTGGTCGACTGTCAGCTGAACAGGAGCCAGCAGTGTGCCCAGGTGGCCAAGAAGGCCAACAGCATCCTGGCCTGTGTCAGGAACAGTGTGGTGAGCAGGACCCGAGAGGTGACCGTCCCCTTGTCCTGGGCACTGGTGAGGCCCCACCTCGAGGGTTGTGTCCAGTTTTGGGCTCCCTACCATAAAAAAGACATCGAGGTGCTGGAGTGGGTCCGGAGCAGAGCAGCAAAGATAGTGAGGGGTCTGGAGAAGAAGTCTTGTGAGGAGAGGCTGAGGGAGCTGGGGTTATTCAGCCTGGAGAAGAGGAGGCTGAGGGGAGACCTTCTCACTCTCTCCAACTCCCTGAAAGGAGGGTGTAGCCAGGGGGGGTCGATCACTTCTCCCAAGTCACTGGCGCCAGGACAAGAGGAAACGGCCTCAAGTTACACCAGGAGAGGTTCAGGCTGGATATTAGGAAGAATTTTCTCACCGAAAGGGTGATCAGCCATTGGAATGGGCTGCCCAGGGAGGGGGTTGAGGCCCCATCCCTGGAGGTGTTCAAAAGACGGGTTGATGTGGTGCTGGGAGATATGGTTTAGTGATGGTGTTGCTTTTTGTTTGTTGTGTGGGTGTTTACTTTTGTCAAAAGTAGGTTGAGGGTTGGACAAGATGATCTTTAAGGTCCCTTCCAACCTAGAAGATTCTGTGATTCTGCTGATGCACAGAAAGCCAGTGCCCTTTTTGCATCCTGTGGCGGATGCGGGTAATAGACTACAGCATGAAAGAACTAGCCCTATACACCAGATCTCATCCCTGGCAGAGCACCGGCCGCTTGATGCAGAGACAGGCTGTGTGTCTCTGGGGCGCACGTCCTGTTCGGAGCGCTGGAGAGTGGAAACGTGAGTGAGCTGAAGTGGAAGTTGTGGAGGTCGAGACGTTGCCTTCTTTAGCAGGGAAGGCAGGCTGAAGCGCCTGGGAGCTTCAAAACCTATTTTATTTTGCGCATCATGCACTGCTGTAGGCATAGCTGCGACGGGTTTAAACAGGGAAGAGATCACGTAAGAAAACGCTGGCATCTGTTAAATTATTAAGCGAAATAATTCTTTAAATGTTCATCCATCAGACTTTTTCCCTGCTGTGCTAGCCTGAACGTTGCAGTTACGCAGTCAGGAAAGCAGAGTAGCGACAGAACAAAAAGCAGGGTTAAGGCCACCATTTGCACGTGTCCCATTAAAATGTCAACTTCTTGCCCTCTCTTGGCCTCTTAATTAGGCAGCACTAATTGTGGAGCTGCTGAGCCATCCCTGGGTATCACTGGCCACAGATCAGTTATGCCAATTTTGGGCTTCTCCCTTTTGCCCTATTTTTTTCTTTTTTGGCACATGTTGTTTGAAAGAAAATACTTGTGTCAAATTTAGCCTTACTGGGCATCTGATCCTGTATGAACTTCTAAGTGTAGGTTTAGAGTGGTTTAATTAGCACTCGCAGTGCAGCGCAGAGTTGAAGCGAAGAAATGAGAAGCATGATAGATGGGAACTGGAGTGATTTTATTTCAAGCAGCACCCTGAAGATCATTACACAAGCCATTTATTTGTTAATGGATTCAATACGTGTCTGGTATTTCCCAGCCACTTGCTTTCCAAATGTCTCTTGTTACGGTCACATAATAGCCGTACTAATGGCCTGCACTTCATATTGCTCCCTTCTGTAGTTTAGTAAATTATGGAAAGATCAGTGAGTGTTTGGCACCCTGCACTAGTATAATCACCTATGCTTTGGCCTTTTACGTTCTTACATACTCCCCCCCTGGTATCTGGTACCAGATATCTGGTATCTGACCATGGATCTGGTCAGATCCATGAAAAACAGTGCAGTTCCTCCAATTACACGGTAGGGCTGAGGACAGATATCCCAAGTTTTGTTGAAGGAGGAAGGAAGGAAGGATTTAGACTTGTGGAGGGAACTTCAGAGCTGAAGCCGATAGACTTGCGAATGAAGCTCCTCCTGCTTCCTCCCTTCTGGACATTACCTGCTGTGATAGGGCACGAATCTGATTGTAGGTGAACACCAGCTAATTTACTGGCGGTACTTTAGGCTACATGATGCACCTTTCCAGTATGTATCAGTTCAGAAGTTGCCAAAAGATTTGTTTTGGTGTTGCTTTACAAAATAATTATTTCTGCCCTTTCCCCCTGCATTTATCAGTTTGATTTGTTGTTGTCAACTTCGTACGAGTTGACCTAAGTCTCACTGGATGGTCTGGAGGCTTGCTATAATGGATTAAAAAAAGAGCGCGCTGTGTTCTAGCCATTTTTTGGTGTGTGTATTAGACTATTGTTTAGTTGAGAGCACCGTTTATACTTGGCACAATCTTGATTTAAAAAATAGTTTTTTACTTGGGGGGCAGGGGAAAGGGAACAGGAGTGCTGCCAGGCTGAATCTTTTCCAGTATCAGCTAGTCCAACGCCCGGGAGCATGGAAACTACAAGAAACCTGCAGTGCACGGGCATGAAATCCTCTAGTTCAAATTGGGTACGTCTGCAGTCCTGCCTGGTGAGATGTAGAGAGGAGAGGACCAAGGTTTGGGTTGCTGTGCTCCAGGGAGTGCGTATCATGACTCTGCTGGGCTCTGGAGAGGCAAAGGGGCCAGCTGTTGGAAAAACTTGTGTCCAGGTTGCAAAGTGGAGTGCTTGATGACTGGAAGTCGTTGCGGCGGGGAAGTAATTTTGGGATCATCAGTGGTGTGCTTGGATGTGTACCGTAAGCTGTGACATAAAGATGCAAGTCGAATCTGCACCAAAAAAACCCAAGTCCTGTGCAATAAATCAGTAAGGTAGGCATGCCCAGTAAGTAGTAGCTTAGGTCATGGACTGGCATCCTGCTTGATTTTTTTTTTTAATTGCCATATGTTATAGAAAATCTGGATATTCCTGATTGCTATCTAATACCTTGTTTTAGTTTTGTTGAATTCTTGGCCTTCCTGTGTCCTTGCAGTAACAAATTTTAGCCTATAATTAGGCCTTGCAAGAAAAAAACAAACTGGCTTTCCTCAGTTCTGAATTCACTATTGTTCAATTTCAGTCTTCTCCCATGTTCCAGGATTAATGGAGATAGAGATTACAAGCTCTTGATCTTCTGTCTCTCTACCTTAAGCATTCCTTATAGTTTTACCATAGAATCATAGAATTGTCCAGGTTGGAAGGGACCTTTAAGATCATCCAGTCCAACCATCAACCTCACTCTGATAAAAACCATCACTAAACCATGTCTCTAAGCACTAGGTCAACCCGGCTTTTCAATCCCTCCAGGGATGGGGCCTCAACCCCTGCCCTGGGCAGCCCATTCCAAGGCTTAAGAACCCTTTCCATGGAAACATTGTTCCTCATCCCCAACCTGACCCTCCCCTGGCCCAACTTGAGGCCATTTCCTCTTGTCCCATCGCCTGGGACTTGGCCGAAGAGACCGACCCCCCCTGGCTACACCCGCCTTTCAGATCTTTTTTTATTCATGTTCTTCTAAGGTTCTTTAGAAGCATCTAGAAGCATCAGGTGATTCTGATCTGGATCGCCTCTCGTACAGTTTTTGATACAAAATGAGATTCTTTTTGAAGGCATAAGCAAGTGTTTCAGAACCTCTGGTATCCTCCAGTACTCGGGAGTTGAGGAAATTATTTGTGTGTTTATATAGCAATATAGGAAGGGAGAAGAAATTTTAAGTCTGGATGACAACCACATGGCTTTGTGTAGAAGTGCAACTCAGGTAGAAGGCTTTTGAAGCAGGAATGGTGTTAATTAGCTAAGAAATCCGCATCAGTTGCGGTGAGATGTACCAATTGCTGTATGTGTTAAACTCCATGATCCACAAAGTAAGTTCCACTCCAATGTTTCTGGGAGGTCATTGCGTTTTCATCAAAATAAGAAGCCTGTGGTCTGGTGGTTCTTAAGATCACACCGACACTTTGTCAAGAATAGCTGAGTTAATGCATGAATTCTACTTGTTTGAATTCTAATTGTTCAAATTCTAATTTGGGTAATTATGATCCATCTCTAGGACCTGCAATTTCAAATTAGTTTAGCTTTTTTTTTCATGTCGTGTCTGGCTTTGTTATATAGCACTGCTGTTGGACCTCTTTATATTTTATCTCAGATGTGTATGGCCGTGGCCTCTCAGGTATATCCTGAGAATTAGCATTTTCTGAAAGGGTTAGCAATTCTCAAATGGAAGTTGTTGTCCTGGTCTTTAATCTTCTATTACTTCCTAGTAGCTGATGAGACAACGCAGAGGACTTACGAACTTAGGAAGTGTTAGCCATACTAAAGAATGCAGTGGCCAGGTTTCTGACTGATGTGTCCATCCAGGAAAATTAGCATACTAAGCCACGATCATTAGATTAGGCTAAAGAAGAAATGACTTAGGGTGAGGAAGGAATGCAAATATTAGCTGAGACACTACCGTGTGTGTAGATAAGCCTTCCAAAGAAGTTGAATAGATTTTAAAAGGTGTACAGGGAAAAACATGAACTCACTGCTTATTCGACGCAATTAATAAAATCCCAAATGACTCTTTAAGAGCTTACAAAGAACAAGGCAGAATAAGCAGATGGAGCTGGGGCAGTGAAGGAAATTGGTTTGTAAAACTCTTGTGATACCTCTGTGATGATATGAAAAACGGACATCAGGAAAACTTGGTAAATACAGCAGAATTACTGCCTTATGGATTTCTTTTTAAAATGCTTTTGTTTGTAACGAGATCAGTGATTTCTAAAACAACATTTGGATGTCAGAGGCTCATTTTACTTCTTGAAGATGGTGTTTTGTGTAACAGTGTCTGCTGCTGGGGCTCAGACACGGCACCAAGTGAAAAGGGAAGAGGAAGCTTGACCTGCAGGGAGAGCTGCTTAAGAAGGTGTGGGTATGGTTTTTAAGTCTACTGGTGTAGCTCATGATAATCTGAAAGCCAGATCCACCGAAGTAGTAGAGATCTTCCCGCTGACTTAGCGGGTCTGTCTCTCAAAGCCTAAGTGATCTATTGCACAAATCTAGACTGGATCAAATTTGCTTGTCATTTACATTGTGGTTTTTCGCCTGGCCATTTTAAATTACTTATTTGGCTATAAGGTGTGATGCTTTGGAGTATAATGCAAATAACTTACAGAAGTTGAGTAAAATTTGCTTTGTTTTGCAGAACAGAGTGTGGAGACTTATCTGGGGTCTCTGTCTGGGGACTCTCATGCACTGACCGAGCTGCCCTGTGCTCTGTGTCGCAAGCAGAGCTGTAGCCTGCAGGTTTACGGATGTGAGGGAAATTTTTAGGACACACAGATGAGAAATGGACTGAATATATCAGTGGTGAATTTGCTGTGCAAAAGCAAAGTATAATTTTACAAAGCTTTGATGCATAGTGGAGAACCCTGAGAAATTCTTGGGTAGATACACAGATTTAAAAGTCTCTGAACACCCACTAAGCAAGCAGAAGGTTGACTGGGATCGCATATTCCCGAGCTAAAGGGTGCTTTGTTCCCTGCGGCCAGCTGGAAGGCTGACACGGTGGGAGGGAAGCAGGTACAAGTCCTTGTCTCGTGTCCACATATCCATATATCTTGTATCTGTATACACCCCGAGGTATGAACTTCAGCTGAGGTGGACAACTGCCTGCCTAGTCTCTCTCTTGGCAACTTCCAGCAAATTTCAACCACTAGCATTCCCTAACATGGCTGTTTTCATGCACCCAGGGGGAGTTCTTTATCTCGAAGCAGCAGCCAGACAAACAGCCAGATATGCAGAGAGAAAAGACAGGTTGTAAAACTTGCCAAAGCCGGTGCTGAACCTCTCTGTGCAGTCCCACAATGAAGCTTCATCTCTGCTGGAGCTGATAGATGCCATCGGCTTTAGCCCTGATTGAATTTTCAGTAACCAAGGATTTCCCAGCAGCCAATGTAAAGGAGAAAAATAACTTACTTTTCTTGAAATATCTTCCTTTTGTTTCCTTGTCCGCTTTCCTTGGTCTTGGGAAGAAGGGGAGATGGGAGGGAGATCTGGAGAGAGAAGAATGTTATTGTAGTTTCACAATAGCCCTTTGTAAAAGTCACCAGTACTTAAAATCTGTCCTGAAATAACCCATACCTCAGATAACCTATAGAAAAGCAGCAGACATGACTCTAGAGATGACTCTGAGGTGAACTTGCACACGTTTATAACTTGTGGATTTGTAGGTCGTTTTGAATGTTAGCAGCATAACTCGGGTGGATTCAGTGGAAACACCCCAAGCAGGTGAAAGAGGTGGTGACTGGAAGCGGAAAAGTGTTCCAACAACCTACATGCGTCCGTGCCCGCAGATGTCTGTCTACCCTTGGAGCCTGGTGTGTACAAATGTTCTTGTCTATGCCCATTTGCACGCGTGTGCAAGCCCTACCATCATCACAGCATCCTTTCCACCTAGCGGTTGGGGTTTTTTTGCTTCTCACATTTTCTACTCTTACTCTTCACTTGTGTATTTCCTATTTTTTTCTGCTGATCGTTCAGCTTTTAGGTTTACCTTTTGTCTGGATCTCAAGTAGGTCTTGGATTCCCTCTACTTCTCACAACCCAGGTGATCCAAAAATATATCTATGATGTCGAGGAGAAAATGAAAGTAGCATTGCCATTTATATTCAGCAGACTTAATGCTTCACAGTTATCTTCTAGGTTTGCATTTCCTGGTTTCTAAGAGCTCGACAGGATAATCGCGTTCCCTTAATATAGTTTTGCTGATGGAAGACAGTTCTACAATATTACATACTTTTCTAAATCACTTTTGCTATAATTATTACTTCTATGAAAGATTAAGAACGAAAGAGGTTCAAGTGGGGAAATCAATGTAGGTCAGTATGTTATATATCAGCAGATGTGCATAAGAATATTTTTTTAAATAGAATTTTGAACACTTTGTTCGTTTTTAATCCTTGAATCTCTTGAGAAGCGTTTTCCACTTGCATTAAATATCTCTGTGGTTTTTTCCCAGCCAGCTAGCTGGGATCTCAGACAAGCACGTTTCCATCCATACCGAAAGCATGCAGCCCCTCCCCACTTAATATCTCCAGTTTAAAAGCAGGCTTAAATCCTTACATCTGTAAAGTCTGATGGAAAGCAACTAAATTGTTTGTACACAGTTCCCTTTTTAACTCCACACGTCTGATTTTTATTTCCCCTGAGGCCCTTTTTGCCCTTGTGGCAATGCAGGAGGACTTCATGGTGAACGTAAGTATAAACCCCATGAATTAGACCGTGTGTTGGTGTTCTTGGCAAAGGACCACCAGCATTGCTCATACTACCTCACTAGCCCTGGGCAATTATTAAAGTTAAGTTCACAAAATGTATAATGGACTATATTTCAGGTACCAACAGAATAATGACCTTTAGTCTAGCGGACTGTAGCCGTACGAGGACTGTGATTCCAGAGGTGAATTATTTGAGGGCAACCAGTATATGTTGCCTTAAAGCTGATTCAGCTATGAGGGAATAGTTAAGCTCAATACCAGAAAAATCTGGAGGTGCCACTAGTCGTCAGGAAACCCTGGTTTTAACAGCAGCCTATTTGTTTCTCTTGGTTTTGCTAAAAACATCTGACTTATCTTCACCAGCAGGCGCATTTGAAAGCTCCTGCCATCAGGTTTGAGTTCTAACAAAGCTGTCCTGATCTTTGTTGAGGGGAGTGTTTTTAGTGTTTGGTTTGGGTTTGTTGAGATGTATCTGAAAGCGAGAAAGGGAATTTTTTTGGATGTGGATGATTTGGAGATTTTTGAAATTAGTTGCTTGCTTTCCTTACGGCATCCTCTACTACTCCTTTATTTCTTTTCCAGTCTTCTGGGTCAGCACAGGCTGCTTCAGTGTCCTGCAGTTGAGGGATAAATAATGCTACTGCAGCAGAAGAGGGTAAAATATTACTGGTATGAAGTCAGTGGCCAGATTCTTACCACTTTCAATGGGGTCAGACTTGGCTTCCAGATTCATCAGTCATTCTTCGTGTCTCGCTGTAGACTGGTGGGCAGCACAGCCTGCCCCAAGACGGGAGGGGAAAGGTTGTGTCTCTTGTTAACTAGCTACGGGGGCATGGTCCAAGGAGGTGGCTTGGATCAGACCCGCTTCCGTGGAACCCAAAGTATTGGATGCTGACCAAGAAAGTTTTGTTCCTGCTACTGCAGGAGAGAGGAGATGAGCAGAGTGAGAGCTGCTGCTGGAAGGGCAGCCTCATCGCAGAGCACCAGCCTCTGCTCACCATGGCTTCCAGCTCCAGCAATGGCAGCAGCAACAGCCCAGCTCTGCTGTCCTCTCCTTGCCCATCACCACGAGTAAGCGTGGGGGCTGCCTGCGCAGGGAAGGAAGGAAGGGATGCGCTGTTTGCCTGGCAGAGGGAAGAAATGTTCCTGGTGAGTATGAGGGGGAGGCATTTTGTGCAGAAGACACCTGCTTTCACATGGGGAGAGGTCTGGGGAGCAGGGGCCATGGAGTTTGTGTGCAGGTGGGAGCTACTTCTCTTCCGTATGAGTACAGGGTGAGGACGATGTGGGTGGTGTGTGTAACATGGGGTTTGAACCCCGGCGTTGCCTTGCTCTGCCACAGAATGGTTTCCCAGGGTTGCCTGAAGTGTTTGAGATGAATTCTGCACTGATTTCCATCAAAACTGACGCATGCAACAGAAAACACCTCTGCTGCTGATAAGATGTGATTTATTTATTAAGATCTAGAAGAATTATATCATTATACGCAGTGTAGTTAATGATTTCTTTGCAGTGACAGCACTCCTGCCTTTAGTTGACATCCCTTTCCCCTCCTGTCATATTTAATGACTTTATGTTCAGAAGTCTTTTGCATCCAATATGCAGCAGGCCAAAACCTTCAGGAGGCTTTCTGTGATGACCAGGTTGCTGTAGTGAATTCAGCTGTTATTGGAGGTTGGATTTCATAAATGCTGTTTGCCCCAGGTGTCTTTGCCATACCTCAAGTTTGCTGTAAGACCCCACCACAGTCATTTTCAGGAAGCGTCTGGCCTCTGTTTTCTTCATCCTTCAGGAATGATCATTGACGTTGCACATGAGGAGTAGCAGAGGTGGAGCGGGATTTGTTCAGTCTTAAGAGAAGTCTTAGGTGGGATGGTGCTGGTGGCTTTACCTAATGGGAGGTTGTAGGGAGGAAGGAGGCAGACGCTCCTCACAGTGCACGGTGAAGTGACAGCAGGCCGTAGACACAAGCTGTAACAAGGGACACTCTGATTAGACCTCAGGAATACATTTTTTTTTCCTCAAGGCAGTAGTCAAACATTGGAATAGGTTGCCTGGAAAGCTTGTGGGTTCTCCATCCCTGGATGTACTCAAAGCTCAACTGGACGGGGCCCTTAGTGGCCTGCTCTGTGTTGGTCCTGCTTTGACTGAAGGGTCAGACTTCAGGAGATTTCTTCCAACTTCGGTCATTCTATGGCAGTTTGATCACAAACCAGTATTCCCACAAGCCCACTTACTGGAGAAGGCTATTGCCTTTTTAAAACCCGCTGCTCTAGAAAGCAGCAAACTCAGAAAAACATAACTGAATCCTGTAGCCAGCAGTAGCCACGTAGGAAGATGAAGGCAATTCTAAAACCAAAAAAACCCAACCACATAAACAAGCAAACGAAAAAAAAACCAACCTTGGGTTTACTGAGATAGGATAAGCAGTGTCTGATGGATCTCCCAAAAGATACATGGGGGGAAAAAACCTGAGTATGAATGAGGCTACTTTAAGTGAGTGTAGATACTGTAAAATGAGAAGGTTTGGTGTTTTTGGTCAGCTTGACCCTTTCTGTGCCCCCATAACTAGAAAAATGCTCTGTGGAGTGCAAATGTTTTATTAGTAATTCAGCAAGATTTAGAGACATTTGAAGTAGCAGAGATATTTCTCTCTTTTTGAAATCAGACTGTAAATCTCTGTAGCCCCCTCATTTCTGCCTGAAGTAGGATCCAAGGCTGAAAGCAGAGGGTCTGTAACTCACTTCGGGAAATAATGGTATTGATAGTGAATTGATATTTGGGGCATTCATTTAGAAGAAGGGGCATTGTTCACCGCCTTGCTGCTTCTTTTATGGCGTCAAGGGTCATTGACTCGGTTCCCTTGTCCAGCCTCTTTGACAGCAAGACTAATGCATTGAGCTGTTTTTCAAATACAGCTTAGCTGAAAGATATGATTGTCTCTCACACGTGTGAGCATCACTCATCTATGTACTTAGAATCATAGAATCATCTGGGTGGGAAGGGACCTTCAAGGTCATCTAGTCCGACCCCCCCCGCAGTCAGCAGGGACACCCCCAACTAGACCAGGTTGCCCAGGGTCTCGTCGAGCCTCACCTTGAATATCTCCAGGGATGGGGCCTCAACCACCTCCCTGGGCAACCTGTTCCAGTGCTCCACCACCCTCACAGTAAAGAACTTTCTCCTAATCTCCAATGTAAATCTGCTCCCCTCCAGTTTAAAGCCATTGCCCCTCGTCCTGTCACTGCAGGCCTTTGTAAACAGACTCTCCCCAGCCTTCCTGTAGGCCCCCTCAGGTACTGGAAGGCAGCTATTAGGTGTCCCCGGAGCCTCCTCTTCTTCAGGCTGAACAGCCCCAGCTCCCTCAGCCTGTCCGCGTAGCAGAGGTGCTCCGACCCCCTGATCATCCTTTTGGTCCTCCTCTGGACCTGCTCCATCAAGTCCATATCTTTTCTATATTGAGGGCTCCAGACCTGCACACAATATCAGCCCAGCTTACTAGTTTACTGTGGAGGAAAGCACCTGCCTGCAGGATGTGCTCCAGCCAGTCGCCAGATCCAGGGAAGGGAGTGAGTGGGATTCTGATGCATACCAGCAATTCCTATCTATTTGTAGTTACAGACCTAGATAGATAGGTCCCTCACAGTAAAGAACTTCTTCCTAATGTCTCATCTAAATCTGCTCGTCTCCAGTTTAAAGCCATTACCCCTTGTTCTGTCATTGACTTGTCCCAACCAGCTTCCATTAGAAGAGTGAGGAGTTTCTGAAGCTCTAAAGGCAGCTGCCTGGAAGCACAAGCTACTGCCTAACACAGTTCCCTGCCTTCCAAAGACATCACGGATGTGTCAGAGTTTAGAGTATTTCCACTACGTTTCCCCCCTGTGTTTTGTTTTCTCTCTGGTCATTTCATAACACAAAGAGAAAAGGTATTAGCAGCAATTTTTTTAGATCTTCATTCAAACAAAACGTTTTCTCAAAAAGTTTGAATTTGAAGTCAACTGAGGCAAATTTTATGCGGAATTAGAGGATCCAAACAGCGCCCAGTGGGCCTATCTCACACGTCAGTGGCAAACCTCCCAGTTATTTCAGTGGGTTGTGGGGTCTTCCTTACCTCTTCCTGAGAGGATAATATTTACAAGCAGTTCTTGCCATCAGGATGCTTAAGCTCATTAATTCTCTCTGTGTATGTACCTGTCAGGTTTGCAGGGCTGTCCTGCACGAGGCAGCTGCCTGATGTAAATCTGATCACAAACCCACATTTTCCTAGAGGTTTTTTTCTGGATGATGGTAGCTTTGGGAAGCACAAAGCTGTTTAGCAGCTGCAAGGAGCCTTCTTCCCTGCTAACTCGACCCGAGTTTGCTTTGCACATTGGGGGTGTAAACTGCTGTCATCCTCTGCACCACCTTAAACTTGCTGAGAGACTTGTTAGCTCTCAAAGGCTAGTGTCAAAAAGTGTCAGAGCCAACCTGTGAGCACTCAGTGAGGGGCACTGCAGAAAACAGTCCTCCCAGAAGGTTGCTACTTACAAAGAAAAACAGGCTGCTGCTTAGATGTAGTCCAGCCATTGCCCCAGAAAGCAGGAGCCTGTCCGCATTGATGTGTGATTGTGTTTAAGTATCTGAAAATCTAAGAGTTTATTTAAATGAAGTTTCAGAGAGTGAAGAAAGATCAGAATCTCTAATCAAAGCTTCTCCTCTGCTGCCAAAGGGTAGCTGAAGTTCGTTAGGCAGAACTGTTGAAACAATGAAAAAGCTGAATCTAGTAAAATTTTGGAAGTTGATGATACTGGACTCTGCGGGAGATTCTGATTTGTTGCCTCAATTCTTGATTTTGCTTTAATTGAAAATAGTTGCTCTTAACATTCCTATTCTAGCTGCTGGTTACGATGAAATGGCGTTCCACCCACTCAGGATAGAGTGGGGAGTATGAAATATCATCATGCCAACCTGGAGACCTCATACGCTTGGTACATGCTGTCATGGAATGTCCTCTTGTCGTAAGCCTGTTGATAGTTGCCTTCTAGAGGTCTTTACTGATGATACTAAACAACAAATTTTTATGCTAATTTAGGTTGGCTTCCAAGGTTCGTTATCTAGAATCTGAAAGATTCTAGATAGAATTCTGAAAGAATTTGTAACATTTTCAATGGGGGGAAAAAAACAGTGTACTCACTGCCCTGCTCCCTTTTTTAAGGGTTTCTAGGAAAGAAGTTTTTGGACTGAAAAACTTCTGTCTCCTGGGAATAAAAGAAGTGATCTATAAACACTGCTGCAAGATGAGAGCTGGAGCACCTCTCCTATGAAGACAGGCTGAGAGAGCTGGGGTTGTTCAGCCTGGAGAAGAGAAGGCTCCGGGGAGACCTTACAGCAGCCTTCCAGTACCTGAAGGGGCTACAGGAGAGATGGGGAGGGACTCTTGATCGGGGAGTGGAGCGATAGGACGAGGGGTAATGGTTTTAAACTGAAAGAGGGGAGATCTTGATGAGATATTAATAAGAAATTCTTTCCTGTGGGGGTGGTGAGGCACTGGAACAGGTTGCCCAGAGAAGCTGTGGCTGCCCCATCCCTGGAGGGGTTCAAGGCCAGGCTGGATGGGGCTTGGAGCAACCTGGTGTGGTGGGAGGTGTCCCTGCCCAGGGCAGGGGGGTTGGAACTCGATGATCTTTAAGGTCCCTTCCAACTCTAACCATTCTGTAATTCTATGAAAGGGAGCTTTCTGGAGGCAGAGGGCGATTGCTGTATGGACTGCAAAAGGCAAATTCTCCCCTTAATTAGAGAATGGCGTTGAGAAGGTGGTGCATTACAAAGCTGGAACAGCGCTGACCGTGGCACGTGGGGAAGACTCTGAGCGTGTGTGGTCCCAGTCCTTCAGGGATGCACACCGGCTGCGGGGAGCCCAGCAGGGAGTTAAGCTCTGCTGCTGGAGAAATCAGCTGCTGTTTGGAAGCACCTGATAGAAAAATGCCACAGTGCCAGCGCAGTGGCTTAACTAGCTAACAGGATAAGTGGAATACATTGCATTCAAGAGCTGGATAATTCTGTTAACAGAGTGAACGTTGTAGCTGAAGCGCTGCCACTAATTAGGGCTAGATTTTCAAAGTGGTGCCTGGGATTATAGCCATAATTCTGTCAGGGGCAATCATGGAGCTCAGGTCCCTTTTTGCTCCTTTCACGATTCACCCTTTACATGTCCCAGTGCGCCCTGTGTTCCCAAGATGTGGAAGAAGTCATGGGGAGAAAGGAAGCACTTAATCTGGGTTTACTTAGTCAATTTTTTTCCCCCCAGACCCCTGTTTCTTATTGAATTCAGCACTAGGAGGAAACTGGAGGACTCACCAATTTGCAGATCTACTGAGGGCTGTTCCTTCTCTGATGAGGTTCCACAATATGAAGCGTGAATTTGGCACGATGTCTTATACTGTTTCCCTGTGAAAAGACCCTTCACTGCTGAGCTGTGGAAAACATAAGCCATTTGCCGCTCGCTTAGAGAGTTGTCCCAATGTTAACAGCTCTGTGAAATCAAGAGGGCAACAGGAAAAGCCAACAGATGTAGGTTAGGGAGAATAATTCTTACAGCAGGTCTGCTAATACAATAGCTCAAAGCTGATTAACCGGCCCTCAGCCAAGCTGTGCAGTGTGGAAACTGGTACCTTGCTGGGGGGTTTGTGACCCGTCCTACATCTCAGATGAACTGAGGGATGCAAACATGGGAAAGGAGTCAGAGGCTAAAAGCGTCAGAAGCTTCTTTTGCTCCCGACTCTTGAATTCAGGCTATTAACCTCATTTATTTTGCTTTCAATCTGCGGGCAAGTTTAGCGCTCTTGAAAAGCAGAGGATAGAGAACTGGAGCTTGAAGCAAGAGTAGTGCAGGCAGCCTGCCTTTCCCCCCAGCTCCGCGACACGGTATCCTTAGCTCTGACACATCCAGCAGTATTTTTTCTGTTAACTGCTGCACAATTTGGGACTGAGTTGAGGCTATTTTTCACTTGTGATTTGGATCAAGCAGGGGTCACAGCCTTTCCTTCTTGCAATGCTGTCATCTGCTTCTTCTCATGTCTACCAGTGTGTACAAGCAGAACATACTTTGCTGCTTTACTTTTGTAGTGCCTCGGTGGTTTTTTCATTATGAATTTCCATCTTCCATAGAGGTTTGGATAGTACTGCTTGGACGCGTGAGCCCCTCTGAATACTTTGATACGTTCTTAGATCTGCTTTTTTAAAGAGAAGCGCTCGCGAACAGGTAGTATGGGCCAGGCTAGATCTTTGCCATTTTACAGTATCTGGCTATTTAATCTGCATCAAGTATTACTGGAGTTACAATCTGTGTTGTCAGTGTAAAATATTCTAGTTTTTAATTAGCACCCTTAAAAATTGGAACTTCATTGGATTGACCATTAGTTCACTTCCATGTTGTTCCTCATATGAAGTCACCAAGTGCAAACAGCTAGTGCAGCAGTGTTTTTAATAACACTGCAATTTCCTCTGTTTTAAATGTAAGAAATATTGGCTTATGTGAGGTAATTTATATCAGTTATCATCATTAAATGTGTATGTGCCCTTGTGGCCAAGAAGGCCTATGGCATCCTGGGGGGCATCAGGAAGAGTGTGAGCAGCAGGTGGAGGGAGGTCATCCTGCCCCTCTGCTCTGCCCTGGGGAGGCCCCAGCTGGAGCACTGGGTCCAGTTCTGGGCTCCCCAGTTCCAGAAGGACAGGGAGCTGCTGGAGAGGGTACAGCAGAGGGCTACAAAGATGATGAGGGGCCTGGAGCATCTCTCTGATGAGGAAAGGCTGAGGGACTTGGGTCTTTTTAGTCTGGAGAAGAGAAGGCTGAGGGGGGATCTGATCAAGGCCTGTAAATACTTAAAGGGTGGGTGTCAGGAGGATGGGGCCAGTCTTTTTTCAGTGGTGCCCAGGGACAGGATAAGAGGAAATGGGCACAAACTTGAACATCAGAAGTTCCACCTAAACATGAGGAGGAACTTCTTTCCTGTGAGGGTGGCAGAGCCCTGGAAGAGGCTGCCCAGGGAGGTGGTGGAGTCTCCTTCTCTGGAGACATTCAAAAACCACCTGGACATGTTCCTGTGCAACCTGCTGTAGGTAGACCCACTCCGGTGGGGGGGTTGGACTAGATGATCTCCGGCGGTCCCTTCCAACCCCATATGATTCTATGATTCTATTATTTTGCAGCAGAAGCTACTGATACAGTAGTGTTTTGGCCGTCAGTGAAGAGTAAGATTTCTTAAACCAGGTGTTTCTTCTACTTATGGGACAAGAAAATTTGCCTAGCTTTGTTGAATCTCTTTGTATGGTCGCAGGGGCCAAAAATGTCCTTCTGGAGAGGAAAGTGTGTTAGAGAACACTAAGAATAAGGCATAACATTGTTCTTCTGTGCTGTGTTTGGGAAAAGGAGTAAGTGCTTGTATTTGTTGCTGTGCAAGTCTAGCTGTGGTAGAAGCAAGTAATAAAATTATATTAATCCTGTTTCATCTCAGCAGGATTTTTAAAATAATGAAGTTGGGCTGTACAATATATAAATATGCTAAAAGTGACTTAGTGGTGCAAAGCACGCTTTACCAGTACACTGCATCGGTACTGGTCACTGTGGTGCCCAAAAGCAGATTTTTCTAGTACAGCACCAGGCAAACACAGTTACAGCTTCTTCTGGACCCTGTGTTCACACTCTCTGTGTGTGCAGAACTATTTGCCTCATCAGAACCTAGAGGTACAGCGTGGCTGAACAGGGGGACCCAAGGTGTGCCTTGGAAACGACTTCACTTTCAGGAGCAAGAGCGTTGTCCTTGTTATTCTTCCATGTGTCTAGATAGACAGGTGAAGGGTAAGGTATTTTAGGAGGTATTTTTAATTAGCTGAGAGAGTCTCTGTTTCTTATCTTGTGCTTAGACGAAGTTTCAGTGATGCACTTGGAATTTTGCCTCAGCAAGAGCTGATGGACTGTAGTACTCTGGGATGTTTCAAGGTTTTTTTGGGTTTTTTTTTCATAACACATACACCATGGCTAAAGAGGGAGGGAGTCTCAAGGCTCCCTTTGCTAGTGTGAAGCCTGCCTCCTTTCTCATTCGGGATCACGTAACTTCCCTCCAGCATTTGCAGGAACTTACTCACAAGGAAAAATGACGTTAGAGTGAGACTGTATTATTTTTAGCTTTCAGTCATCTCTTTTCTGTCTTTTTTTTTTTTTTCCCTCTTCTGAAAAAATGAAAACTGCCAACAACTGTGGACCTTTTCCTGAGCTCAGCAGGTCCCAAGAGGCACGGATCTGGCCTCAAGTACTTCCCCGTGTTTCACAGATAGCTGTCAGGGGCTCTGGAGGTTGTCTTTTGCCAGGCTTCAGGGGCTGGGAAACTCTAAAACAAACCAGAAGATTTTACAGCGTGTATTTACTGGAGGATGTTTTAAAGGAGGTACCCATACACCTCTAATTGCTTGAGTGCACGCTCTCCCATCAGCAGCAACATCACCACCTCTGATTACAAGCAAGGAAAATGAGAGGAGGTTTTGGATCTGGTTCAGCTTTCTGAGAGATTCAGCTAGGCTCGCGTCCTATCTCTTCATATCTAGATATGACAGGAGCACGTAATAAAGGCATATTCATCCTGCTTCTTATCAACAGGACTTGTAAAGTAATCAGGGTGGACTGCACAATGTGCAAACGTGACATTAGAAACTAAAAATAGTAAACTAATTCAGACTGAGCTCTCACTTCAAGGGCATAAAAGAGCACCGAAGTTATTGAGGGAAAATTACATTTGTTCCTTTTCATATCAAGGATTTCATGTCCATAGGATATCAAGTGATGAGATGAATGTTGTCTTTCTGTCAGCTAACTGTGTTTTCAGTGGCAGTTGAGAAGATAGGTTTTTTACCTCCTAAATTCAAGGTTTATTTACAGTGACAAAACTCCCAACATAATTATATTGTAGCCATTAAAATCGGTCTGGATTTATTTCATGATAAGTGGCAAGCAGGAAGAGCATGACCCGTGCACTTCCCCATCCCAGGCCTCCAGACACTATGAGCTCCAGCTGGCATGGTGGCTGGCAAACCTTGGTGACCACACACCCTCCTTGGTCCTGCACCAAGTGTTCTTAGCCTTGTCCTCGCTACTGGGGACAGTCGGTGTTGCTTTAGAAAATGGTGAATCCAAACTAAAGCAAATAGCTTTTTTTTCTTTTTGGAAAATCCACCTTAATTCTTTTTAAGTCCCCGTGATGTTTGGTTTGTGTTTTTTGGTTTGCTGCCGAAGAAGTGCCCTTCAGGTGGACAGCGGGGCAAATGACCTGGCCTAGTCAGGGCGCGGAGTGGAGAAGCCTTGTGTACTCCACTTGCCTGGCATGGCGAGCTAAATCATGTTGTGTTCCTGGTGCAGCTCCTCTTTCCCCAACCCGGTTCCTTCTGACACCTTGAAAAGCCAATATTAAAGTAAAATCACTTTCCCACCCTTCATAATATCCTTCCCTGGGTACGTCCATGTATAACTGCTGCTTCCTTTGAGAGAAGATGTGCTCAAGGCCCCTCTGGCAGATGCCCTGCCGCACCTGAGGACCTGTATCATGGGTGAGAAGGTGCAGCATACATGTTGGGGGAGCACTAGACCAGTGCCACCAGACCACTGAAGGATGAGGAGCACAGGTTTGGGATGGTGGAGCTATAGAGGAGGGGTCTGGCTTGGTTGTATGAAGTCTTTAATGGCTCATCCCAGGTCTCAGCCCAACAATAAGCACCTCTCAGCCTTTCACAGAATGACATGGGGTTGGAAGGGACCTCTGGAGATCATCTAGTCCAACCCCCTGCCAAAGCAGGTCCACCCAGAGCAGGTTGCACAGGAACACGGCCAGGCGGGTTTGAATGTCTCCAGAGAAGGAGACTCCACCACCTCCCTGGGCAGCCTCTGCCAGGGCTCGGCCACCCTCACAGGAAAGAAGTTCCTCCTCATGTTTAGGTGGAACTTCTGATGTTCAAGTTTGTGCCCATTTCCTCATGTCCTGTCCCTGGGCACCACTGAAAAAAGACTGGCTCCATCCTCTTGACACCTTCCCTTAAGTATTTATAGGCCTTGATCAGATGCCCCCTCAGCCTTCTCTTCTCCAGAGTAAAAAGACCCAAGTCCCTCAGCCTTTCTGCTGTGTGTCCCCTTTCTCTGCTGCCTGGACAGGAAGAAAATCAGAAAAGCTTCAAAAAAAAGTGGTGTGGTGTGTTTCGGATTACTAAGGTTACGTGCTAGGCATTGTCAAGATGCCTTGCATTTTGAGGTAGCGTTGCATCTGAGAGAGTTACACTGGGGTAAACTAGGGAGTGTATAGAATCATAGAATGGTTAGAATTGGAAGGGACCTCAAAGACCATTGAGCTCCAACCCCCTGCCCTGGGCAGGGGCACCTCCCACCAGACCAGGTTGCTCCAAGCCCCATCCAGCCTGGCCTTGAACCCCTCCAGGGATGGGGCAGCCACAGCTTCTCTGGGCAACCTGTTCCAGTGCCTCACCACCCTCACAGGAAAGAATTTCTTCCTGAGATCTAACCTAAATCTCCCCAGCTTCATCTCCCAATATAATTGGTTTATGCAGCAGGACTGACTTTTAGTCCCCATGACTGTGTCACCGAGGGGTGAGCACTTGACAGAGTGATGTAGGTGAGTTCTTTAGGAGCAAATAAGTATTTTTTGTTGTTTCGCTTAGGGGGCTGGATGTGTTATTATCCTCTTTATATAATGCCAAGCTTTGCCAAGGTTTGGCCACGCTGGGGATTTTTTGCCTCTTCAGGATTCGTGACAATACTCTAGTGTCGCTGTCTTGAGACAATTTCACCAGTGTAGACATGGTCCCATAAGTGTCATTTCATAGCAACGTTCTTCATTTTTGAACCAGCCAGTATTTGTGGGACCCCATCGCGTCCAGCCCAGGCTTTTCAAAGCATAGGCTGTTAAACTGTTCTTACTGATTTCATGGCAGATCTGAAAACCCCAGAGAATTGTTTAACGACTGGAAAAAAGCACAGGTTTCGCAAATGTGTGCATATCTAGGTCGGTCGGCCCAGTTATTGTTCTGGACAAAATAATGAAAAAACCATAAGTAGTAAGTATTAAAGGATAACGTGTAATAGATGTCAGGTGGTGACGTAGTATGAAAAACACATCTTGACAAGGAAATGTCGTCCTTTCTTGGTGGGATCGCAACTTTGGCTGGGAAAGGTTACTGAGTTCTTGTCATAGATTTCTCATCGTCACATAGAATATTCTTAATTAAGCGTGTCTCTCTCCAGGAATCAGTGGTGACTTCAGTAAATATAATGAAACCTGCTCAGCTGAGAAGGCCAAAAGTGCAATTGCAACTAATTAGCTGTGATGAAATGGGGATGTTCCTACTGGAATTTGCTTGCAGTTCCACTCTGCTCAGTACCTCCTGGACCAACAATCGGACTGGGACCTAACACCTTTTCCCCATTTAAATAGTCTGTAAGAAACAAAACGATTAAGACAAAAAAGTCAACTCTAACAAAGCCTTTTTTTTTTTTTTTTTTTTTAATACTGGTGTCTAAATTCAACCCATATATTTAGGATCTAGGCCTCCTCTGCTCCTCGACCTACCAGCTGTGCTTCTTGCTTAATCCCTGCAGCTGGGCCGCAGTGCCCCCTTGCCCAGGTTTTGAGCTCTCTGGGGGCAAAGAGCAGTTTGTTTTCTAAGTTAAGCTTGAATACACAATATTTAATATACTGAGCAATGAGTCACAGCTGAGTGGGACTTCCAGTTTCTGCCAGGAAGCAGTAACTGAACTTCTCTGCATAAATGCTCTTTTTCTTTTTCGCCTGAAAGCCAAACGGGGAGAGTGGCAAGGAGCTGTGGCTTCCCGGGAGCGGAGCAGCACTTGGTTTGACTCCAAAGTCAGTGAGAGGTAGTAACGGTGGCACCACCTCCTTGCTGTCCTTGGAGCCCAGCTGCCCATGGCCTCGCTCTCTTCAGGGAAGCAGCAGTGAAAACTGCTGATGGTGAGTTCCTGCTGCTGCCCCAGGCACTGGCTCAAAGGGATTCTTGCTTCCCAGTTCTTATGATGGCCAGAAGGTAGCCTGGGTCCTAATTTGCACCACAGCAGCTCACCAATAAGCTTGTTAAACCAAAGGCTAACGTTAAACACTGAGAGGGGTGGCTGACACCCCAGAAGGCTGTGCCGCCACACAGCGAGACCTGGACAGGCTGGAGAGNCCCCTCTGCTCTGCCCTGGGGAGGCCCCATCTGGAGCACTGGGTCCAGTTCTGGGCTCCCCAGTTCCAGAAGGACAGGGAACAGCTGGAGAGGGTACAGCAGAGGACTACCAAGATGATGAGGGGCCTGGAGCATCTCTCTTAGGGGGGAAAGCTGAGGGACTTGGCTCTCTTCAGTCTGGAGAAGGCTGAGGGGGGATCTGATCAATGCCTATAAATTCTTCACTTTGAGGGTGGCAGAGCCCTGGAAGAGGCTGCCCAAGGAGGTGGTGGAGTCTCCTTCTCTGGAGACATTCCAAACCTGCCTGGCCACGTTCCTGTGCAACCTGCTCTGGGTGGACCTGCTTTGGCAGGGGGGTGGACTGGATGTTCTCCAGAGGTCCCTGCCAACCCCAGATCATCCTGTGATTAAAACCAAAACAGTGGAGCACAAAGGGTCATCTATCGATTATTATTTTTGTTTAAATTTTTTTTCCAGATCACACTCAATGCTTATTGTTATCGTAATTCAGAGTTGGATTTTGAACAGGGTTAGTAAGCTCTCAGAAACTGGATGTTCTCCAGAGGTCCCTGCTTTGTGGAACAAGACTTTCTACAGTAGTACTAAGAGGTTATAAATAGAGAAGTTGTGTTTAGAGGTGAGAGCCCCATCCACATTCTTACGTGCTACTTTTATCTCCTGTTCAATAAGCAGTTCTTTTTTTGGGGTGAGGAACTGCTATGTTAAAATTACAGTAGTATTTTTCTATCGTTCTGTTTTCTTAAGGAAAAGCCTTCAGGAAGGGATGACTTAGGCCACTCGTGGTTAAATTATTACCTGAGTAACAAAATTGTTTTGATTAATGGTCATCTGAATTGGTTCTCAGTTGTAAAACTTAGAATCTGTAAAAAAGAGAGCTGCTAAGCGATTTGTCTGTTTAAGAGTTATTAGAGACTACTTTTTCTCACCATTATTTTTCTTCCAGCAGATTTTTAAAAGCATCACCAATGAAGATTCAATCCAGGGACAAGGAAGTCGGAGACTGATAAGTTTTTCATTGTCAGGTGAGTCACTGCTGATGTGAAAGTTTTAAGCCCAGAGAGTGGGAAATGGAAGTTACTAAAACCTTTGATGTGAATGTGTGTGTGTATTTATATATTTATCCATGTTTTTTGCCTTTTGCTCTAGAAGTGATGCTGAGACTGAGAATTAATATCTATGGCTGTTGCCACACTCTTTTCCTCCAACAAGAGTTATGTGCTGAAGTGTCTTATTCAAGTTGAGTTTTGGGGCCACGTTAGGTTTTCCTGCTTACAATTAAATGTAGCTCAGGGAAAGTGAGATCAAAGGTACGTGCTTTACTTACGGAGCAAGTGGGATTTGTGGCAGTTCTCTCTTCCTTGGAGAGCACGTTCCAGAGTCTTCCTCTAGACACACACCACGGCGCACAAGCTTGCCTGTATTGCTCAACAGTGACTTGCAGGCTTCTTGAGCCAGGAGACTGCTCTCAGTCCTCTAAATTTGCTGCAGAATGTTCGGCCTCATTACTTGGCACGTCTCTACAGGTTTTAAAGGCTTAGTACAGTTCCTTGAAGCAGCTACGGACCGTTTGGTCTGGCTTTGGTAACAATCTGTGAATCGCTTCTGTAGGAAAATTCAGTTTTGACAAAAGAGAGTAGTTGCGAGCAAGGTTCTCATTTTGGAGTTTTATGCCTGCTATTTGGTTTCCATGTTTTTTAGCCCCTGAAAGACATAGAGAAAGATGCTGAACTTGACTTGAAAAAGTAGTACAGAGGAAAAAGAGTTACTCTAGTTCAAAATTTTTACAAGCTTAGGCCTTCTGTATAAAGTCCTACGCTCGGGCATGCATCACATTACATGTTTGGTTTGACTGCATGATTTATTTCGGGCTTCTCTCTAACTTGTGTGAAAGTCAACTAGGACTTCTATATCTCTTTAATATTAAGCGTGCAAGTCAGTGCTTTTCCAAATTAGGTGGCCGGTGTGGTTCTTGAGAGGTTTTAAACGCTGCATGGCAGGTTAGACTGACATTAGGTGGGGCTTATTTTTGCTGGGCTGGACTCCGGGTCCCCACCTAGTCACATTAATTTGATAAAACCACAGGTTTATCTAAACAGAAGTAAAGAAGTAGAGTTAATATTTTTTAATATTCTCAATCTTACACAGAAAATGTTGCCCGGAATTAGTAACATTTGTTCATTCTCTCGGTTTCTTTGGCCTAGTAAAGGCCTACTCCTGACCAAGAGATGTCAGGAGTAATAATTTGTGAGACGGCTAAATAATGTGGGCCCTTTTATAAACTAAACTGTTGAATTTGCAGCTTGATTCAAAGCATACAAAGACCATACCGTGTGATACATTTGGGATATCTTATCACAGTGGTTCACAAGCATATATCACAAGATATAAATTTACATTTATATCACTTCTATATTAACAGCGTCATCACAGCCAGGCTTTAAGCTCACAATTATTTTCTCAAAAATCTTTGGTATCAAACCAGCTCAATTTCAGTCTGTCTGAAATTAACAGGTTAACAAAGCACAGGGAATTATTTATTACCTTCTTTCTTAGTTAACAGTAACTTTTTCTCTCTCAAAGTAGAATTATTGCTAATCCTGTGTCTATTATGCTAGGTAAGAAAATGCAGATCAAGGCAGGCCTTCCGGAGGCATTGGAAGGAATTGAGATTCCTTTCCGTTTGCACTACTGTCATAGCAATCACCTCTCTATTGTCATGAGTCCTCTCAGCTCATATGGGCTGCTTTTTTTCAATATCTATAGTTTGGTATACTCTCACCTTCAGCGTCATTACTTCAAAGTTAAGTTTCCAAATGATGGTTGATTTAGTTGCAATTATAAAAAGACCAAAAAGTAAGACCGTTAGTCTGACTGGGGAGCATTGTGTTAGGCGCTGCACCACCACAGAGCCATAGTGCTCTAAGCGGGTATTCATCTCAAGAACGTGAGGAGAGCTATGCCTTCTACTATACCAATTTTTAAAAAGAAAAAATTATTAGGATGGGAGAGAAAAAATCTCAAAGTAGGCTAAATCCCAAGAAATGCTGAGCAACGTCAATTCATTTCAGCTGACTTTGGGGGGACTCTTTGTCAGGACGTGTAGTGACAGGACAAGAGGAAACAATTTTAAATTGGAAGAGGGGAGATTTAGATTAGATACCAGAAAGAAATTCTTTCCTGTGAGGGTGGTGAGGCACTGGAACAGGTTGCCCAGAGAAGCTGTGGCTGCCCCATCCCTGGAGGGGTTCAAGGCCAGGTTGGATGGGGCTTGGAGCAACCTGGTCTGGTGGTAGGTGTCCCTGCCCAGGGCAGGGGGTTGGAATTGGATGATCTTTAAGGTCCCGTCCAACTCTAACCATTCTGTGATTCTATGACACTTGTATTGCGTCCTCCAATGCCAAGATGCTCCAGTCAGACCCTATGTTTAAATGAACTGCAGAAACGGTTTCTTTCTAAAAGTTGGTGACAAAGGGCTTTATTTTCTCTGTAGTTTGATTGAATATTTGCTTGAACAAAATCCAACTGGTTTCACTGGAAGTTTTGCCTGAGAAAAGATTTCTGGATTAAATAAAAATGCCAAACAAAGAAAAAAAAGAATAAACTGATGCTTTGGGGCAAAAGGAGGTCACTAGCTTCTTGAGAATAGAAACGCCTGAGAGTTTGCATTATGTCAGTAGGAGGTTTGCTTTCTTCGTGTTTGCTTCTTTGGAGACTTGAAGTTGGTCCTGTGAAAGGTTAATTCCGATTAATAAGTTCGTTAGCAACACTGATCTCAACGAAGATAATTTCCTGTGATTAAGCTGCTTAATCATTTATATGATGACTGTATTATTATAGCTTTCATTATTTAAAATACGGAGAGAAATATTGCAAGGCTAATTTAGCTAGATTAAATGCAGTCTTCAAGGAAAGCTGTGCAGTCACTTTGCATTTACTTTCTGCCATGACTTTTCTGCTGTTACCAGTGAATGTCACAGTTCTGATAAGGTGGCTGGAAGTGTCAGAGCTCTCTCGCGTGAAGTACAGAAAGAAGAAATGCGCTAAGCTCCCCGAGATGTACCAGCCACTTCACCGAAGGTTCCTGGGTTAGGAGCAGCATAACGCGTTTGCTAAAAGCCCTTGAAGCTCTTCTGTTGGCCGGTGTATTTAGAAAGTGTTATCACGAGCTTTCCATGATGTGCCTCCCAGCTATGTGTTGCATCAAGTAATTTTCTTCAAGCTTTAATATTTCACATATTTCATATGGTTGCACACTCTTTATTTATAAGTGTTCTCATGGAACAAATGACCAGAAGATCTGACTATTTCGCAAACGTTCAGGCATTTAATCCTCATCACACCTCTCTGAGGAATCTTGTTAGTTATTTTTGTGTGGCTTTCAGGCCAGACACTAGGTAACGTCAGTTGTCAGTTTATGGAAGTCAGAGTATAAATCACAACTGAAAATAGTACTAGGTCTGCTAAGGGTCATTTTGACAGTAGTAGTTACCATGAAGTGCTTGGCAGAATGTAGATATATAATACGCTTTATTTTCTACCCATTTCTGAAGTCCTAGTGACTGACTTCAAAACAAGAGTTCTAGCTGCTAAATTTTGTGGGGTTTTTTTTTTAATATTTCCATAAACCGGCCTCTTCTTCTGCCCTCCCCAATTCAAGCTAACTTACCCAGATATATACATACTTTATATAGACTTTTATACTTTTATAGAGATTTTATAAACCAGACTTACTAATCATTCGTCTTTTTCTTACCTGTCAGAGCTTGTGCAAAGGTGAGGTGACTTTGTACCACCTCCGGCACACCAGTGCCCGCAACGTACCGCAGTGCTCTAGACTAACAGATCTAAAAGCCTCAAAAGGCTTTGAATTCAGCTGCTCCGTTACCCTGTATAACACCGGCCACCTCGCTCCGTGGTGTGGAGCTTCGTGTGAGTTGGGTTCAGACATATCTTACCGACGGGCGTGTGGTCTGGGTGGGAGGAAACCAAGAGCTGGTACTTTGCTCCTCTGGTTAATCGCCCACAGGAATAAAAACTCCCCGTTGCTGCCTTAAGCTGTTCACATTAGCTGTTCAGACTTCTTCTGTGTTTTCGTCCTTGATGAAGACAATTAAAAAAGTAGCCCGTCTTTCAGCCATTTTTGAATAATTAACTTCTCTCCTCCTTTTCATTTATTAATAGAACTGTTTTCTTCCTGAATCCTCTGCTGCCCCTTACTTACACAAATGAGAATCTCTTTCATTTTCCCCTGTAGCATTTCCAGCTAAAAAAATTCTTTGTGCCTCTTTTCCGCTGTCTTTAGTATTTTGCCTGGGAGCCTCAAGTGACAGAAATGTTTTGGCTTATCCGCTCAGCTTAGTCATTTTTTAAAAATCTCAGATCTTTAAACACCTCCTAGTGCAACTACACCAGCCAATTCTCTCTTTCTTACGTTCTTTTTGAAAAGGAAAATGGAGTGTGTCTATAGATCTGTAGATTTCTGAGAGGAGAAAGAACCACTTTAATGATCTGATTTAACCTCTTGCCTATGACCAGTCGCAGAAGCTCATTTGGTAGCTGATCAAGCCAGCAAGCTGTTGTACACGATGTAGTATCTTTCTCAATTCCCCTGCGTTATTTTGCTGGTTTGGACTTCCTGTCGCTACACATTACTGACCCATTTCTAAAATGCCTTAATATTTGCTTCTTGAAATCTAATACCAGATGCAAGACTTCTGTGAATTTGTGTTCACTTTCCTTATGATAAATTTTAGCATCGTATATTACTGCATGAATCAGACTGGCATTTCCAAGCCAATGCGATATTGCTATGCTCTTACTGTTGAAGGGTTATTACTCTACTAGCAGCTAAAATAATTTCTATCGCTTTAAAAGCACATAGCTGAGAGGCAGTACCTATGTGCCTCCTCTTGAGCAAGAGGAGTTTTGTTGTTCCTTCCTTTGAAGCCATCACTATGCCTCAGGTAGCTCACCTCAGTATATGAACTGCTGCCCTCTCAGATAGGTCATACTTGTTCTGGTCAAGCTCTGCAAAGTGCGCTCTGCAAAAGAAACAGTGACATGTTTTTTCAGTGGTGCCCAGGGACAGGACAAGATGAAATGGGCACAAACTTGAACATCAGAAGTTCCATCTCACCACGAGGAGGAACTTCTTTCCTGTGAGGGTGGCAGAGCCCTGGAAGAGGCTGCGCAGAGAGGTGGTGGAGTCTCCTTCTCTGGAGACATTCTAAACCCACCTGGCCACGTTCCTGTGGGACCTGCTCTGGGTGGCCCTGCTTTGGCAGGGGGCTGGACTAGATGATCTCCAGAGGTCTCTTCCCACCCCATGTCATTCTGTGATTCAGTGATACTAGCACCCTGGCAATTACCTTACCTCACCTCATTGGTAGTAAAGCCTGATACCGGTCCTGTTCAACTACATTTATTCAGCGTCAGAACCCAAGCTGACAACTCTCTGGGAATTTACAAAGGAAAACTGAATTAAAATGTTGGAACTGTCCATTGACATCCCAATTATGAGCTCTCTTGTGGTGTTGGATCATAAAGATGATTTATTGTGATATATTTATTTATACATGAACTATCAGGATCTCAGATGACAGTATTTTTACTTTCTGCCGTTAATGAGCAGATCATAGAGAGAATAGATTCTGTCTTGGTATTCACCAAGCTAAATCACAATCTAAATTGACTATGGTCTTTCCAGTGACCCCTTGGTCTTCCCAGTGTCCTGGAAACTTTGGAGTAGAATCAGAGATTGTTTTGGGTTGGAAGGAACCTTAAAGATGATCTAGTTCCAACCCCCCTGCCATGGGCAGGGACATCTCCCACCAGACCAGATTGCTCAAAGCCCCATCCAGCCTGGCCTTGAACCCCTCCAGGGATGGGGCAGCCACAGCTTCTCTGGGCAACCTGTTCCAGTGTCTCACCACCCTCACAGCAAAGAATTTCTTCCTAAGATCTATTCTAAATCTACCCTCTTTCCGTTTAAAATGATTATCCCTCACTAGTTATGCTTTTAGATATGTTCTGGGCAAGTTTGGCCTAACTCAAGATGTCTTCATCTTCTCAGAGAGTCAGGTGACTCATGAGGAATATATATCATTTCCTGGTTCTGAAAACACATGGCTAGTATGCTAAATAAGAAAAATGTGAATTCAATGACTTGCCACAGATGAGCTCTGCCGCAAGCATGGATATAGCTACCTGGAAGTCGTCTATTGCAATCAATTGGATGGTGCTTGGAAACAGAAAGGACGTTTAAGTACTTGTCCCTTGTTGGAAGGAATTTGCTACTACAGGCTTGGGGCAGAGTGGCTGGAAAGCTGCCCAGCAGAAAAGGACCTGGGGGTGTTGGTGGCTGAAAGATATCCCAGTTATGCTTGCATATCTCACTGCAAATTTCAGCCGGTGAAAGCCGGCTGAACA